>CM067315.1:12823712-13083166 GCA_034231615.1 Meghimatium bilineatum | reverse complement strand
TATTGGCTTACAGAGATGACGCGTTATTTCCGTTAGAAATATGCCATTTTAGATGCATTCTGTATGATCCAATTACTATTAACACTGGATGTGGGGGGGGGGGGGGGGGGCTGAATTTGTGATGATTGTAAGGACAGGAATTTAATTTCTTGTAAAGCTTCCACGATATGATATTCATTCTATGCTGCTAATGTCCTTGTCAAATCTAGTTCACTCAAAATAAGAACAAGTGTATCACTTGATGTGATACTGTGCGATAAGTGTGATAATGTTATCTGTCACGACCTAATTCATGAACTAGCCGATATCTGGATGACCGCAGAGAAAATATGGTCACAGCAGTGTCAGGTTGTATGCATGCAGGCATATATATATATATATACACATACAGGGGTAGAATGAAAGATCTTAATGTCACTAACCTGGGTAGAAAAGTTAAAGGGGTTCCTATCATTAACATGGGTAGAAAAGTTAAAGGGGACCTATCATTAACATGGGTAGAAAAGTTAAAGGGGACCTATCATTAACATGGGTAGAAAAGTTAAAGGGGACCTATCATTAACATGGGTAGAAAAGTTAAAGGGGACCTATCATTAACATGGGTAGAAAAGTTAAAGGGGACCTATCATTAACATGGGTAGAAAAGTTAAAGGGGACCTATCATTAACATGGGTAGAAAAGGGAAATGCTCACCTATCATTAACGCGTAATAAAGTGACAAGGACCTACCATTAACTCGCGTAATAAAGTGACAAGGACCTATCATTAACTCGCGTAATAAAGTGACAAGGACCTACCATTAACTCGCGTAATAAAGTGACAAGGACCTACCATTAACTCGCGTAATAAAGTGACAAGGACCTACCATTAACTCGTAATAAAGTGACAAGGACCTACCATTAACTCGCGTAATAAAGTGACAAGGACCTATCATTAACTCGCGTAATAAAGTAACAAGGAGCTACCATTAACTCGCGTAATAAAGTGACAAGGACCTATCATTAACTCGCGTAATAAAGTGCCAAGGACCTACCATTAACTCGCGTAATAAAGTGACAAGGACCTACCATTAACTCGCGTAATAAAGTAACAAGGACCTACCATTAACTCGCGTAATAAAGTAACAAGGACCTACCATTAACTCGCGTAATAAAGTAACAAGGACCTACCATTAACTCGCGTAATAAAGTGACAAGGACCTATCATTAACTCGCGTAATAAAGTGACAAGGACCTATCATTAACTCCCGTAATAATGTGTCATGGACCTATCATTAACTCACGTAGGAAAGTGACAAGGGACATATCATAAACCTGGCAGGAAAGTTAAGGGGGACATATAATTAACCCTGGTCTGGGACCTATTGATATCTCTAACACTTCCCACTACCTAATCTAGTGTTAGGACCTAGTACGTAAGTCCTCTAACACCTCCCACTGCCTTATCTAGTGGTAGGACATAGTACTGTAAGTACTCTAACACCTCCCACTGCCTTATCTAGTGGTAGGACATAGTACTGTAAGTACTCTAACACCTCCCACTGCCTTATCTAGTGGTAGGACATAGTACTGTAAGTACTCTAACACCTCCCACTGCCCTATCTAGTGGTAGAACATAGTACTGTAAGTACTCTAACACCTCCCACTGCCTTATCTAGCGCTAGGACATAGTACTGTAAGTACTCTAACACCTACCACTGCCCTATCTAGTGGTAGGACATAGTACTGTAAGTCCTCTAGCACTTCCCACTATCGCATCTAGCGCTAGGACATAGTACTGTAAGTACTCTAACACTTCAAAATCCTGCTCCACTAACTTATACACTTTGGTAATAAATGAACGTTGTTTTAAGATTAAAATGCAGCGGGTAAAAGATAGGCCTGGTGACACCCCTTAATGCTATCTATAGATAAAACTATGAAATGATTGACAGATACCAGTAGATGCTGATATGCGCATATTTAAAAGATTGACCAGGTTGCACTAGTTATGAGATGATAATTGCTAAACCACCAATTTCGTACTGCTTGTTCCCATCCACACTAATTACGAGAAATAGAGCTTCTGTATCTTTGTATGAAATGGAGAGGTGTCTCTTCAGTTTCATTTTATATCCAGAAGACTTCAACCGTGTCGTGCGTCATTTATACAGTCCTGCTGTGTCATCGGAAATAATTTTTCAATAGTGATGCTTTTGACTTTTCCCTTGATGTCATTGATCATTTTGTGTGTACCTTGTGTCGACAGCCAATGAAGTCACGGGAACAGTTAAATGCGTCACGGTACAAGGATGTTTCCAAATGTTAACCAACATGTTCTATATCTCGGATGACCACGCTCCAACTCCCAGTGGCGTGTATTGAGTTTATAAAAACTTACTACTCAGGGGTGGATTAAAAAAACAACTAGTTGCATAGAGAATATGCCGTGATGGTGGTTCCACGGGAGAAACGCCTCACTATACAGACGTGTCTCTTCTACTGGGTTGTTAAAGTAACAAGATATTTGTTCTGACGGGCTACTGATGAGACATATAGACTTTTCTCATTACATTTTCTGTAACTATGATTTTAAATCATGTTTCTTAACCTATTGATCTGTTGACTTTCGTCAATATCAGACATGGCAACAGAATTCAAAAAAGCCATTTTGGGTCATATTTTCGATATTTTCTTGTGAATTTTGTTGGTCGACGATAACACGAGACAAAGGAGCGACACAAAGTATATAAATAGTGACCAACGAGTAACACAGCAATAATCGAAAACATCACGTAAGAAGGCTGATTCTGCTTTGTTTATATTCTACTGTTAAGACTTTTTTGACGATTGGTCGTGATTATTCTCATCTTTCAACAACTTAACCACAAAGTTATTTATATTTTTTTTCAGTGTTGATTCTAAAACTCCCGCTAGATCTTTCTTGTAGCAGGACAATTTGACCACAGTTGGATATTACTCGACGTTAAGTAGGATTATGTAGGCCTAGTTCAGATATTTGAAATACGTTCTGTCGCCGTTTTTCGCGGTGACAATCCTATTTCGGCGATATTTCTCATCTGAAGCTATTCTCATTTGCTTCACAGAGGAGTTTGAAAAAAAAAAATTAGAAAAAAAGATACCATTGTATCAACCAATAATTACCATTTTATAAAGTCCCCAGTTTCGAATTCAAAAATAGCTCAGCTCATAGGCCTATATATATATATATATATATATATATATATATATATATATATATATATATATATATATATATATATATATATATATATATATATATATACAAGTCTCCCAGCGCATATATATATATCTGAAATTATGAAACTATATTATATAAACACTATTACCTAAACATTATTATCTAATATATAATGCATATAAATATATATATCAGCCTCGTATATAAGGGAGGGTTTTGGGGTTTTAAATCCCGTTCCATTAGAAAAAATCAAACCATTACTTTCAGTACTAGGAACTTGACCAAAATTTGGGTTTAAATGTAACCCCTCTCCCCAAGCTCCTAAGGGTTTTTCCAGAAAAAAGATCTAGGGTATAATTGGTCATCTTACAGAGGATTTGACACAAGAAAAACTCGCAAAATGTCCGTTTTATATTAATTTTGTTAGGTAATCTTTGTGGAGGACATATCTACGGCCCTGATATACATATAAAGTATGCTTGTTTCCACTGATATTTATATGTGTATACGAGGCTGGTCTTTCTGTATAATAGGGGTAGTCTGTATTTTGGTGCGTCTACACCTCCCCCCCCTTCCTACCCCGTTAGTAGTACGACATTTCTAACTGGCAATTTTACTAAAAATATAATTTCCTACCATAAAGGGGGTGGGTCGGAGGGGGTAATTTGCATAAAATTCTAGTGTTCTTCGTTATGTTAATTATGAAACTATATTATCTAAACATTATTATCTAAACATTATTATCTAAACAGTATTATCTAAACATTATTATCTAAACATTATTATCTAAACATTATTATCTAAACATTATTATCTAAACATTATTATCTAAACATTATTATCTAAACATTTAATTTTCTCAACATTAGTTAGCTGACCAAAAATAGACGAGATTCACTTCTGAGTTTTCCATACTAGAATTTTATTTTCCATGGACATAAAGTTTCTTTAAGCTGGCATGGAATTAAAATAACAACCAAAAACTTTCAGGATGTCGAAAATATGTACGTTTATGGTTCCTATCATTCGATGATTTTATCTACTCCGCGTTCTCCAGAAGTTGGTGGACATTTCTATTAGTACCATATGTAATACAGTTTCCCCTTAATCGATATTAAAAATGTAATAAATGACAAAATACGTCTCCAGTTTATGCATTCATGAAGTAGTTTCAATACGTCTCCTTTATCTTCTGTTAAGAGCTCTCTGTCTATAGATGCAAGTCTGCCTGTTTCTGGTTATTGCGTAGGCATGTAAGTCAATCAATATATGTGTTACCCAATATGCCTAAGTAGTTATTAGCTCTAGATAATCTAACGGAAATCGATACCGCCCATTTTGGATACTTCTAAACAGGGACTGCGAGTCTGATACACTAACCACGTTAGGAAATAAAGACCCAGGGTACCATTTTATGGCGGCTGTAACGATGTCAACTTCATGCAAGTGAGTTAAAGATAAAATACACAGATGACCGTCGAGTCTTTCACCGACTTAGAGGAGGTAAATGAAAGGAAAACAACGAGGGACAGAAGGCAACGACTGGATTGTGACATACTGTGTGGCAGTCACATGCGTATCCTACACTGGAAATGCTCGAGTGTCAACGAAGGAAAATTATCGATAGGCCCAAACTCATAAGCAACGTCGACATAATCGTTGTGCAGGAGACTAACCTCGGGACAAATACAATTGCGGCCACGAGATTTACAGCCTTCTACGATCGGACGTACCTTAGTCAGGCGATCAGGTACATAGCAGCATACCGACTTCTGTAGTAATGGACATGTCTCAGTGGAACTGTACAACGATTCAAGTGCATACTTTCAGGGTACAATCATCTGTGTTTCTGGTCATTGTAAAGGTTTATGCTCGTAATGGCAAGGTAGAAAGATCGACATGGCAACACTTACTCGGGCAGGACGAAAAGCACACTGTTGTTTTTGCGGAGACCTCAATGCCAGAGGAAGACAGTGGGGAGAAAGGCAATAATAATTGAAATTATTGGTGTTTTAGATTGATTACTGACTGAAGAACGATGTTAAAGCGAATTACAGAGTCCATTGAAGCTATTGACACTGCAATTTGGTGAATGAAGAACGATGAAAAAGACAAATCCATTATTAACAACAAAAATAGACAATTAAAACTGGTGTGTCTGAAAAAGAAGATATTTGGAACACATCATTGCAAATTGAGAAAAAATCAAAGGAGAAAAAAACTGGATGAATGAGATTTTGAGGAGGATTGAAATGACAGATTGAGAATATTCTGAAAAGTGAGATGCAATATGGGAAAGAGAAAGAAAAAGTAAAAATCCAAACTGATAATCCACAGCCGAAACAAATATCAATGATCACATACGCCTGCTGGATGGCACATAACGCTATCGATTATCCGTGTATTCGATTACCAGGTTTGCTGTTAAACCGTTTCTTATTTTTGTACTTCTGACTATTATTAAAAGCAGTGACGTAGGCAAGTATGCGGAGGCTTAGTAATCAAAATATAACAAAAATCCTTTCATAATTTATGTAGTTTTCATGTTGATGTTTATTAAACTGATGTCAAAACATTCCAGGAAGACAAATAGGCGCGCTGTTCTCTAAGCAGATATCAAATATGACATACACGACATGACTAGAAAAAAATGATGAAGGACAGGTTCTAGGCAAGAGATAAAGAGACCACCCAAAACGTCGATAGGCACGTGTCATTAAGGGTCTCCAAAATATGGCACTGAGGAAGAAGCTTGAGTAACTTACATAATATTAGTGAGAACAACGTTCTCCAAATAAAACTTCATTATCACCATCAAGCGCTTTGTCGGATGTCGTAGGCCAACGTTTCTTAAGCTATGACCCACGGACCACTGGACATCATCTCAAGGGACCAACGAAGACTTCAATAAATATTATGAACAGCAACATTTACACTCAAAATATGGACGAATATTTCGCGGCAGAAAAACGTATTTAGAGGAGGTCCGCGAAAGTAAAAAGTGTATGAACCGCTAATGTAGGCTATAATTGATCACCACAAACTCGCTATTTCTAGTATCTTGAATCAAAATCTTTGTTGACTTTGTGTCATGCCACGATATTAAACTGTCTAATATTTTTCTCTCGTTGCTACTCCCAGTCTCTCGTCTTCAATCTTGCTAGTCAATAGTGACTTGTCTCCAAAAATACAGAGTGTATCTTACTGATATTGATAACCCTAGTTTCGAATTTCACTCTTTCAGCACATCATCCTTAGTTTCTATTTAGCTGCCAGTGATACTATCAACATTATTCTCTTCCTGCCTTCAGTTATCCGCAATCCTGTTTATTTATTGTCCAAGAGTTGCATCCATGGGTCCTATTTTAGATTCTTTGTTATGTATCTCTCAAACACTAATTTCACAGCTTAGTGACAGCGATTTGACATAATTAAGCAGGAATGGGGGTCTTCTTGAATTGCTGACATTGTTTGCCAAATATTGCCAGGGTGTATATAAACTTACTAAAACATTTTTGACGTGATTTATGGACAACCATTTAAAACGTGTGATTTTGTATTTAACTATTTGAATTGATTATTTTTTCCGCCGAAGACGGATATGTCGTGCCATTGGCGCAAATAAAGCGAATGGCGACACAACGCATTTCCATTATCTGGACTACATCTTGCTGGAAATCTAATAGGATCATGGTGCTGCTACTAGAGAGATCCAGTGGAAGTTTGAGAATGAACGCTGAAGAAGAAGAATTATTGTTGTTGAAAATGTAGGTATGTTAAAGTGTCATGGGTCCCGTGACGTATTCTCTCCAGAACGTTGTCTTCCAATGAACTCCATGAACCTCTCTGTGGGCAATACATCTTGCATTTTCTAACGACGTATTCATGTTATCTTTAATGTCGTCAGTCCATCTACTTCTTGGCCTGCCTTTTCTATTTTACTAGGTGCTCTGTCCTCTATTTATAATATCTGAGTTCCTCCTTTATCTTAAAGTTACATTATCCACGCCTTTGATACGGTGTCAGGCTCGTTGTTTTCATTTATTTACCTTATTGACAATTGACCAATATACCCCCCCCCCGTAGCGAATATTCGTTCTTGATTATTTTTTCATCTATGCTGGCAATATTCGGATTCAGAATGCTTCCCATAGAAGAAAACATATTTGCAGGACTCATTAAACGCAAGAGTCTATAAGATTAGATTACAACATGTATGCATTAACGTTGTATTACTTGCGCCTACAAATCACATAGGACAATGGGACATCCTTAGAATCACATAGGACAATGGGACATCCTAGAATCACAAAGGAAAATTGTAAATCCTAAGAGTCACATAGGACAAGGGAAAATCCTAGAATCACATAGAAAAATGGAAAATCCTAGAATAATATAGGAAATGAAAAATCCTAGAATCACATAGGAAATGGAAAATCCTAGAATCACATAGGAAAATGGAAAATCCTAGAATCACATAGGAAATAGAAAATCCTAGAAGCACTAAGGGAAGAGTTAGAAACGGGTATAATATTGGTTAGTAAGCTATAACGAACCTAAATTGTTATAGAACCCCACCCCCGGAACATAACAATAGGAAACCATAGAATAACTTTTGGCCACGGAAGTTAAGTTGTTAATACTGGCAAAACATCATATTTCTCAATTGTTAAATACTGGCAAAACATCATATTTCCCAATTGGTAAATACCAACCAAACATCATATGACTCTAAGGCACATATAGAAGAACTTTATCTACTAGAATAACCTGGGAGAAAGAGCGAGAAAAATGTTTTGTTTAGTAAGAGAACGTACGTGACTTGTTCCAGAACGTGACTTGTTCCAGAACGTGACTTGTTCCAAACGTGACTTGTTCCAGAACCCAACTGAGACTTAGATAAATAGGAAAAAATGGATTAATTAGTGGTTGAGTTAGATATGGTTATAAGTTTAAAGAGTAAAACAGAATTACTCGGAATTTTTCTAGGTTGGTTCGTTGTATATCCAGCGGCCCATGAGCTCAAGCCCTTTGACCCAGAGCCGTTTTATTGTCATTATGTTCCTGGGGAGTCTGTGGACTTTCGTCCCACACCGGGCCAGAGCCAGAGAATAACTATCAAACCACCCGTAAGGTAGGTTTCAACCTATGAACTGCTCCGAGCCACTCCAGCCAAGATAGGGTTTACTGTTTTCATTCACCGCCACCAATTGACTACTGGTTATGCCGAACTTTTCTATTGCTCCAGGCATGCAACCAAATGTTCAAGTCAAAAGGATTGTCACGTCCTGGGTCACTGTGCCTATATGATGGGTCTCAGCCATAGGACAAACAGTGGTGTTTCCTCCTCTCTAGTGCTGCGCAGTACATCTCTGGCTCCCTCCCACCCAAAGAGGGTGCATACATATATAAAAAATAATTAATCATACAACAGATTGCAACAATAAAATAAAAGCATGAAAAGCATAAGTGTATAGATGACGTGACATGAAGCTTCTATAAGAAAAGATAACCTCATTATAACAGCATGTCATCTACGAAGGTTTTCTGTTGCATCGGTGGTTTTTCTAGTGGGCCATTGGTGAGACTCACAGACGCAAACAATGCAACGTCGGAATTTTTCTTAAACTGGAAGTTTCACCATCCCCGGCTCTCCTCCAGACATATAGAAAAACTGGAAGTCAGAACAATTTAAGAGAAAATTTCGAGATTGGTATAAATGTAATGTTTAAGATAATGAACTAGAAAGACACCATAACGAAATAAATATTCTAGAATGTTATGTTAAAACATATACATTCTACACAGAGCCGAATCTGAGTGATAAAATCATGGACAGCTATAGAACGAAGGTAAGGTCAGGTATCTACGGTGTTTGCATGCATTATCTAATTATCTACGAAACAATACGTGGATAACTTGTACTGATAAGTGATACATATCAGCGCAGGTAAGTGTGACGTACAAGTGTTGCGAAGATGGTGCAATAACTTCAGTTGTGTGCTTTTAGAATATGAAAGTTGCCTGTGTGTTGACGGGATCTGAGAGGGGAGCCAGGAATAGTGACACTGTTACCTACCATGCATGTTGTAAGAGGCGACTAAAGAGGTTTTGCGATGGAGTTGTGTGTTCCATCCATATAGGGTCAAAGTGACCGAGAAACCATGCTGAAGTCGGATATGTCAGGCAAAAAGAGGAGATATCAAGCTAAGATGTAAACCATCACAGAGCTTCCATCCTCCAGACTACATCCTGCTAATCTGCAGGAGGAGTGTGAGAACGAAGGCAAAAAAGGAAAGAGAAAAAAAAAGAATATGAACGTGTAATGCTGAATGAAACAATCTCAAATATGCTTCTGTGACACCGTGATACAGTGATACTAGATTGTTTTATGTGTATCTTGATTTGTTGTACAAGTTACTATCTGTTCTAAGCCGTGCTCTGTTCTAAGCCGTGCTCTGTTCTAAGCCGTGTTCTGTTCTGAGCCGTGTTTCCATATACTTCGATGGTAATATTTACGCTACACAAACTGCGCGTGATCTTTTATGTTGTTATCTTCAATTTTAAAATGTAAAATCTCAAAACTAGTTTTCAAGCTTATCTTCCTACGATAACACAACCCTGGATATTGCATGATAAACGCGCAAAAAGTGAAAGTGTTTTTTTAATGAAATATCAAAGTATCCTTTCTACTATCACTTTCATTGTATTGATGTTTTCAAATTAATCTTTGCTAAACAACACAATAAGTGTTATCGCTAGCTCTAAATTTCAATAATTAGGTGTAATTTTTTCCATTGTTACATATGCTTGCATGATTAAATGGTTTTCTTTTAATTTGCAGTGTTTTTGACTTAGTGTAGTAAGGCCTGCGAGTTGTCTTCTTTTGTTTCCATTTTGTTGTTAGTTTTCTTGAAATGTGTCTCCGGATATTTAATGCTCGTACAACCTTAGTGTCCTTAGTAACTCAATCACAGCTCCATGTAATATTTGTAGCTCAATCACAGCTCCATGTAATATTAGTAGCTCAGTCACAGCTCCGTGTAATATTAGTAGCTCAGTCACAGCTCCGTGTAATATTAGTAGCTCAGTCACAGCTCCGTGTAATATTAGTAGCTCAGTCGCACCTCCATGTAATATTAGTAGTTCAATCACAGCTCCATGTAATATTAGTAGTTCAATCACAGCTCCATGTAATATTAGTAGCTCAATCACAGCTCCATGTCATATTAGTAGCTCAATCACAGCTCCATATAATATTAGTAGTTCAATCACAGCTCCATGTAATATTAGTAGTTCAATCACAGCTCCATGTAATATTAGTAGCTCAGTCACAGCTCCGTGTAATATTAGTAGCTCAGTCACAGCTCCGTGTAATATTAGTAGCTCAGTCGCAGCTCCATGTAATATTAGTAGTTCAATCACAGCTCCATGTAATATTAGTAGTTCAATCACAGCTCCATGTAATATTAGTAGCTCAATCACAGCTCCATGTCATATTAGTAGCTCAATCACAGCTCCATATAATATTAGTAGTTCAATCACAGCTCCATGTAATATTAGTAGTTCAATCACAGCTCCATGTAATATTAGTAGCTCAATCACAGTAACATGGGTGAATAAGAAAACAAGACAAAAGTACGAAATTGAGACAAGACACGCAGTAACAATAACTCTTTTACCGGTCATAGCCATCCCCAACTTTCCTTAGTCCCCTCTTACGACACGCCATAAAAGAAGACCCATTATTTGCCCTCTAAAACTAGACAGTCTGGGTCCTGGTTATCACACTGGTAAAATATAATACTAATGATATACTATTATTATTAATGTTATTTATTACTGTTATACAACTGCGATCAATTCCCAAGCATCTATTCCGATTTTGGTAATGCACAAAGCGGTATGTAACATATACAAGGCCGAGGCAACACATCTGGCCTTGGAGTACAAGCTCGAGCTCCAATGACCTCCTATGCTTAAGAGTGAGTAAAAAAAAACCACCTGGGAAAAGACAATATACAACAGACATTGCGGTATTAAAGAATTATATTTTTCCAGTGGTAACATATGGTTGTGAGACGTGGACAATCACACCTGCACTGGAAAAGAAAATATCAGCATTTGAAATGTAATGTTATAGTAAGGTGCTAAGAATAGCATGGACGGAAAGACGAACTAACGCAGATGTCCACAAATACCTGAACGTAGAAGAAAACTGACTCCTTAAAATTATCCAAAAATTGCAAGCTACGATATTGCTGACATATAATAAGACGCAATGGTTTAGAAAGATTAATCTCTATCGATCTATACGTTGTGTCATTTGTTTCTCTTGCGGCGTCAGGGGTGGAAGAGTTCTCTGTAAATGGCCTTCCTGTGTGTTGTTTGTAAGCTTGTTCCTGTGGCTTCTTTGATTTCTGTGATCCATCTTTTACATGGTCTGCCTCTGGCTATATAGCTGTATGTGTCATGTCCATCTGTGGCATGATATCTGTTGGTAGTCTGGAAGCGTGTGAAAACAACTTGATTTGTTATCTTTTGATGTGTTCGAATATTGCTTTTGTTTTGGTTATCTCTCTGATGTTATCGTTTCTTACATGTCTTTTGCGTTGTCACTGTTTTTCTTTGTCTTGTTCTGTCATTGTCCAGGTTTGGCATTGGTAGCACAGTGATGGGATAATAATAGTCTTGTATAACGCAACTTTAGTATCTATGTTTATATTTTTAAATACATGTCATCTGTTCTAAGATCTGGTATGTTTTGTTGCATCAATTTTGTATCTCTTTATTGTTTTCCCATTCACTCGATATAATGCTGCCTAAGTAAGTGAACTCCTTAACTTATTTAATGTGTTTATTATCGATGGAGATAGTGATATTTCGTTCTTTCTTTTCTATTGCCATTATTTCGGTCTTTTCAATATTGATCTTGATGTTGAATTTTTTACCTGTTGTGGGGAATCTGTTCATATGTTCTTGCAATTGTTCTTCTGATGTCGCTATTAGATCTTGGTCGTCTGCAAAGAGTAGTTCGTTCAATTTGTTAGCGTTTCTTAAAGATTAATCATACGGGGGAAAAGTTTCAGGAAAGAGAACAAGAGACAGACTAAAACTACGATGGACACGTGACATCGAAGACTTTCTGAACATGACACTGGAAGAAGCTGGGCAGCTTGCACAGAACAGAGTGACAGTGAGGACTACGTTATGTAAAGAACATGCCACACAGACAGGCAGGCAGACAGACAGACAGGCATGCAGACATGGCGGTATAACGAAAGTCATGTTGAACGAGACATGGGTTAACTTGATAATATCAGAAAGATAATATCTTTATTCTGTGGACACCGTGTGAGAAACGGAAAGGTCTGCTGAAAATAGTTACAGCGGACATGATGGAAGGCAAGAGAGCTAGAGAACAAAAGTTGGAGAAAATATTAGTCTGACATAGTGGCAACAATGAGCCAACAACGAACGTGATAAAAATAATGTTGGAAATAATTGTGAAGGTCCATGATTACGTGTGCCAGTCGGCACGACACAAGATGATGATGATAAAACGTTAATGCTGAGACTGCAAAGAACGTGTAGAAAATCTAATGAGGTGACGCTGAAATTGTCAAATGCAAGACGGGAGATTTGAACAGGGCTATGAGACAGGGAAGTCAGGAGAACATAATTACAAACAGGATTATAGGCAAGAGAGCTCGAGAACGAATACGTGATAAAATTTTAGTTTACCATCTTGGCATGGCAAAGAATCAACAACGGTTTTGAGGCTAGATACCAGAGTTAGAAAGTTGTAGAGATCTATGATCGATTTGTCTATTCGGCACGGCACCTGATGATGATGATGACAGAACGGATCCTCGCAACCAGGTTGTCTTTCTCTGAGCGGTAAGTCTGGTCAATCCTGTAGTATGTGCTCTGGCGTGCGAGTGTTTGCTCCACATACGCTGGATGCTGCGTCCTGGTGCCACATTGCTATAATTATAACTTATAGCGACATTGCTCCGTTCTCAGTGGAAATATCTTGACATGTTCTTTTCTTATAAATTTAATGTTATCTTGATCAGATCAGTAGTTCCAATGTAGTTCTCTTTTCCATTGAAATCGCATAGGCCTATACTGTTTCAGAAAATTTCTTTTTTTTTAAAATTTAAAAACGTTAAAATTGTTTTTTTACAGGAGCGCAAAAGATATATAGAATCAACGTTTCTACTACAAGGCATTTGTCAAGATAATTTCTAGCACAAATGCTGGAAATATAATCGCATTAAAAGAAAGCATCTTAAAAGTATCTGTAGTACATTATTTTCAAATACCTTTTTCTTTTTCTGCGATTGTTCTCAAGCTCCTGCTGATTAGCAGAATGCAGTTTGGAGAACATAAAATGTGCCATGGTTTACAGCTTGACTGCGAAATCCGAGAATCATGGGGGTCAAGCGATGCATGGAGGTCAAGTGAAGCATGGGGGTCAAGCGATGCATAGGGGTCGAGCACGACTACCTCTAGCAAATGCCAATCCATCGGCCTTTTGGTTACGAGAGATGACACAGGGCGAGACCGTCGGATGTAGAAGACATCTATCCAGAATTAATTAGCTATTCATTCGTGCCGGCTTTGATTATTGTTGTTATTTTCGTTGGTCACTGTTTATATTCTTGGAATTCCATGTCAAAAATAGCCAAAGCCAATCAGCGAAATAGAGGGAAATAATCAAAATGGGCATGTGAGGTTATGTTTAAGTTTTCTGTACACATGTTTTATAAATTATAGACCGGGCATACACAGGGACCATCAATAAATTATAGACCGACCATGTACAGGGACCATCAATAAATTATAGACCGGGCATACACAGGGACCATCAATAAATTATAGACCGGGCATACACAGGGACCATCAATAAATTATAGACCGGGCATACACAGGGACCATCAATAAATTATAGACCGACCATGTACAGGGACCATCAATAAATTATAGACCGGGCATACACAGGGACCATCAATAAATTATAGACCGGGCATACACAGGGACCATCAATAAATTATAGACCGGGCATATACAGGGACCATCAATAAATTATATACCGGGCATACACAGGGACCATCAATAAATTATAGACCGGCCATACACAGGGACCATCAATAAATTATAGACCGGGCATACACAGGGACCATCAATAAATTATAGACCGGCCATACACAGGGACCATCAATAAATTATAGACCGGGCATACACAGGGACCATCAATAAATTATAGACCGGCCATACACAGGAACCATCAATAAATTATAGACCGGGCATACACAGGGACCATCAATAAATTATATACCGGCCATACACAGGGACCATCAATAAATTATAGACCGGCCATACACAGTGACCATCAATAAATTATAGACCGGCCATACACAGGGACCATCAATAAATTATAGACCGGCCATACACAGTGACCATCAATAAATTATAGACCGGCCATACACAGGGACCATCAATAAATTATAGACCGACCATGTACAGGGACCATCAATAAATTATAGACCGGCCATACACAGGGACCATCAATAAATTATAGACCGGCCATACACAGGGATCATCAATAAATTATAGACCGGCCATACACAGGGACCATCAATAAATTATAGACCGGCCATACACAGGGACCATCAATAAATATAGACCGGCCATACACAGTGACCATCAATAAATTATAGACCGGCCATACACAGGGACCATCAATAAATTATAGACCGGCCATACACAGTGACCATCAATAAATTATAGACCGGCCATACACAGGGACCATCAATAAATTATAGACCGGCCATATACAGGGACCATCAATAAATTATAGACCGGCCATATACAGGGACCATCAATAAATTATAGACCGGCCATATACAGGGACCATCAATAAATTAAGACCGGGCATACACAGGGACCATCAATAAATTACGTCAAAAATTAAGGTGGAGCGGTATTGTGAAAATGTTTGACAATTGTTAGCAAGGGAGAGAGCAGTACATGAAAAGTTTCCGTCAAAAATGCTATATGCCTATTTTATACAAGTATTAAATTAATATTATTAAACATACAGTATGTGAATTTAAACATACAATTATTGTACGTTTTAATTGTATAGTGTTCTGTCTTGACCCGTGGCAATAGATTAGCAATTTGAACTTCATAGCTAACAGATTGTATTCGAGCTTTATCCACACAAAGAGAAATAATCGTGTAAGAAGCTTGTTCTATTTTAATAAATTTTGAAACTATTTTTGAACGATAAAAAGTAAGCATAGTTAATATTAACACGGGACATACTGACATCAGCAATAGATTGACGACTGCACTGAAACTGCTCTATTGTAATGTGTTTCTCATTAGAATGAGAAGCGTGGTAGTGTACAGTGGCGTAGCGAGGGGGAGGGGCGGAGGTGCCAGCCGCCCCGGGCGGCATCATCGGGAGGGCGGAAAATTTATTTCCGTCCAGTCTTTCGCAATCACTGACATATATTTTTAATGTCACAAGGGCGGAGAATTATGATTCCGCCCCGGGCGCTATTGACCCATGCTACGACACTGGTAGTGTAGTTGATAGTGAGCTTGCTTGCTATCACCGGGTTACACCGTGCCAGGTTGGAAACCACGTCTGGTCAACAACAAAATCCAAGGTATGACTTCTCGCTTGACACGACCACTCCTCCAGTCAACTCAGCTGTAAATGAGTACCTTACGTATGAGTTAGGGGGGGGTGTAAATACAGCACGAAAGAGAACTGACCACCATACCTAATAGCTACTGCGGGTTAGTACATGAAGAGTTTTCTTTATCCCTGACGCCAGGTTCCTGCAATGTGACCTACCAAGTGGCGTAGCGAGGGGGGGGGCGGAGATGCGGACCGCCCCGGGCGGCATCATCGGGAGGGTGGCAAATTTATTTCCGTCCAGTCTTTCACAACCGCTGACATATTTTTTTAATATCACAATGGCGGAAATTATGATTCCACCCCAGGCGCCATTGACCCACTCTACGCCACTGGACCTACCTTGACTTTACCATGGGAAAATAATATACAGTAATCATGCAGCTATCGCATTGTAAAATTGGCATAAGAGCAAAAGCAATATAGTTTCATATGTGCACTAGTTCCATTAGTTCCAAAATTGTAAAGTGAAATCATTGATAATTGTACCAGATGACATTAATCAGTGACAACTGTACCAGATGACATTAATCAGTGACAACTGTACCAGATGACATTAATCAGTGACAACTTTACCATGTGACATTAATCAGTGACAACTGTACCATGGGACATTAATCAGTAACAACTGTACCAGATGACATTAATCAGTGACAACTGTACCATGTGACATTAATCAGTGACAACTGTACCATGTGACATTAATCAGTGACAACTGTACCATGTGACATTAATCAGTGACAACTGTACCATGTGACATTAATCAGTTACAACTGTACCAGGTGACATTAATCAGTGACAACTGTACCATGTGACATTAATCAGTGACAACTGTACCAGGTGACATTAATTCTGGCAGAAAATGAATTGATGATTTTTTTTTAAAGCTAGCTGGAATCAACTCCACAAAAATGTTGTCTGTGTAGGAACCAAAATAAGACTGATTCAAGATCTGTTGATACAACATCTGTTTGTTGCATATGTTATAGAAGCAGACATAGTTCCGCGAATAAACGAGAGTGGCCCATAATCAGCAGAAAGCAGAAAGAACATCAACATTAATCAGCAGAAAGAACATCAACATTAATCAGCAGAAAGAACAATACTATGAAAACTTGATGAGGCAGAGAAAGACAAAGATCGACCGAAGGAGTCACAGATGTTCTGCGACGTCATAACATCACTGCTTATCAAACATCAAAACATACTATAGCGTAAAAACAAATCGTCATCCAGACCTGCGACGCTTAACAGCAGAGATACAGAGAGGGTGTGGTTTAGATCTACCTTACAAAACAAAAGCATAATCAATAGAAGGTAGTACTGCTAGTAGAACATAATTGAAAATAATACTCACGTGAAAGACAGGTAATGGAGTTCTACTTGATGACGATTAACACACTATCACTGATGGATGTTTACATGAATTAATATGGTATACACAACAAAACACAGAATATAATCATACAAATGATAATACACAGGACATAATCATGCAGAGAAAAAGCAGAAAGTTATCTATTTTCTCGAGTTTTTGGTGATGTTTGGATAAACCGTTAAGCACGATTTTCGATCGTTAAGTCGTGGCTATAGACAGAGTACTCCATGTCTTCTAACTGAACTAATAAGGACTCCTGTTCATTACGTTTTTGATTATTGTTGGACGTATGATTGGTCGTCATTTACATACTTGGAGTTGCATGCCAAGCAATAGATTTCACGCAAATCGGGAACTAGTTCATGTTTATGTTTTAGTTGACATGTTTCCTATAAATCGGACGGTCACGGTTAAGCACGCTAGATTGTTTCCGTTCTAGTGATAAATGTCATGTTCTTATTTCCTTGAGGAAGGGGCTGACCATCCTCACCATCCCCCACCCCCTTATCTTCGAACTTGTGTATAAGTAGACTGAATGTTTCACTTGGGTATGCAAGAAAGCTCTGAAAAACCCATCTCATGCACATAAGAAGTAAGAGCTAATCGCTCGCATTTCCTGGGGTTCTCAATCAACCACACAGTCCGCAATGCATCACGACCAAAAATTACGCTCAATATAGGGTCTATTCGTCATAAACCATCAATTATGACTTGTTCATGACGTGTTCCCATCCCTAAAAATACTTGATACTATTACTTTTCTCTCCGGCTCGCTGTTTCAAAGTCCACGATAAGTGTAGTTTGCACTTATTGTTGCAATGATTTGAGGTCATGGGGTCAAGTGCAATAATTTAAACAAGCACTCACATCCATCAGTTTGCTTATAGTAATGTATATCTATAACACATCGTCTCTACTTTCACTTGCTGTAAACTTCTTATCAAAGTCCACTATCCCATGATATAAACAGAAAAAGTGTGTGAACTTTGATACCAATCTTTGTTTATCACTACACATAAGCCAGATTTCGCCACCTAAGATGCACCAATTGTTTGTGAATCGTGTTGCCAAATAAGCTACTGTGTGAAAATTACATTTTAAAAAAAATAGGTGTATTTAACACCAACGCTTAACTGGGGCTGATGGCGTAGAAGTATCAAGAACAAAACAATCTACAAAACTGAAAAAGTTCATAAATCAGTTCTTGTGCAGAACTGAAATATTGATGGACAGACTTTCACAACTGTTGAGTTGAGTCCAGGGACTAAGAGCATACTGGAAGCACCTACAAGCGGAAACGATAACGCGAGTACGAGCGTACACATGCGGCTGCTCCAGAATTACAGAAAGCGCTACTAAACTGCGCTCTTTGCAGAGGTAAGAAATAAGCCGCTCAAGATCGCTTGCAATGAAATGGTTTCGTAGCATCATTTACGTTTGGATTAGTCGCGCTATTACGATGTGATCAGGACCTCATCCTTACCTGGGCGTGCGATTTGATCGTAGTCTCTGTTTTCGGGAACATGTTGATCATGTTATCGCAAAGGCCAGCAAAGGACTTTCAGCTCTGAAAGTGATGGCAGTGGCTGACACTACACAATAACAGCTCGTAATCTTATATGAGTCGTGTATTTTCTGTCATTGAATATGCAGGCGCCACTAACACCGCCAGTCACACACAAATGGAGAGACTGGAGAGAATTCAAAATTAAGCTATGCTGATGATCCTTGGTTGCACAAGGGACACACCCTGTGTGGCTATGAGATTTCTCCTTGATTTTCCGAGAATATCTCATAAAATTGGTATGTGGCATGCCCGTGCATACCTCAGAGTGAGTTATGAGATAGACCACCCAGAGAGCTCTCTCATGTGAAGGAAAGCAGACTAAAAAAATATAAATTGTGAATGGGTCGTGCCGAGGTCGTTAAACAGACCTGCGCACAGAAGGCATAACTCCTGGCTAGGAATGGATACCTATTTCTGTGGTATTTCAAGAGGCAGTCAAGACAATCATTACACTCAATAGAGAGTGCAGGGAGAGAACACAGCCCGTGAACGTGGGTGCTAAGGTCAAGGCACTTATCTGCGAACTTGCCGATGACACAGATGTTGTGATTAACACGATCGGTCATCCGTCACCAACGCTGCGCATGGGCCTTTACTGCCAGATCAAAAGGAAGAACAGTACACGAAGTCAGTGATGCCTTTACCGCAATAACAAGCAGCCTAACAATGGAAGTATTTGTCTTAAGGCAGGCACTAAACTGACTAGAATCGCAAGCCTATTCCCATGTCCGCATACTAAGCTACTCAACGAATATGATTCAGAAAGTCAAAACAGGATGGATGGAGTCATTAGAGAGAGCTAAAATGCGGGCATCACTATGAAAACTCCCGCTTATCTCTGTCACCAGACACACGGGCGTGCAGGCAAACGAACGTGTCGACCTGTTAGCTAGCTTCGCCATCACAATAGATGGTCAGGATATGCTCCAAGCAGACATGTTCATTGCTCTTCGTGAGTCCTCACAATCGGAGAATTTGGAGATGAATGAGCATGAGTTAATATCGAGAATGCGCTAATTGGAAGTGAGAATGTGCGTCACCCGTAGAGAACACACGACAAAGATTTTAAAAAGTGCAGTGAACTAACATAGAATTGGAAGTGAGAATGTGCGTGACCCGTAGAGAACACATGACAAAGATTTAAAAAAAGTGCAGTGAACTAACATAGAATTGGAAGTGAGAATGTGCGCGACCCGTAGAGAACACATGACAAAGATTTTAAAAAGTGCAGTGAACTAACATAGAACCGGAACCATCAGCCGTTATACCCTGATATATTTACTGAAGCGGAGATCTGAGCACCTATGGACGTGCCCAGTGTGCGAAGAGGATAATCAACATTCATTTTCCTTTTGCGCTGAAGTTAGCGCATAGGGCAGAGGCCAGATCTCTCCAATTCTGTCTGTTTACAGCTATTCTGTGCAGTTCTTCAATAGTATGAATATTGGTTGTTTTACTTTCTCTAAGTATTGTTCTTCTGTTTCATAATCAACATATCTAATACCTAATACATAATAATTTATTGTCACTTGAAGTCGCTTCCAATGGACCAAAGCAAAGCCCATGTTTTCCTAGTCAAGTAAAAAATAAAGTTTTCAGATTGCGTTTTGTGAGCGTATCCGATATTCTTTTTTTGGTGTGGCAGATATTATTTTGGATGTATTAGATATTTTTTATGAACAAAATGATGATCCTTCAGTGAAAAATCTATAAGAGAAGGGGGGGGGGTTGGATGTGAGGGGAAAATGCTAAAATCTCGCTTAATTTAACCAAGTTTTTAGTACTAAACGTTATGTTACAATTTGCAAACTCTCTCCCACTCCCCTCATCTATGGGCTTGAGTGCTTCCCTTTTTCCACTCCATTCAACATTTCCAGTCCATTGAGGAATACTGGGGAATAGGGTACTAGCTTCAACACAGTCAAGTCTCCATAACCATACCCTAACACAGTCATGTCTCCATAACCACCCTCTAACACAGTCAAGTCTCCATAACCATACCCTAACACAGTCATGTCTCATAACCACCCTCTAACACAATCATGTCTCCATAACCACCCTCTAACACAATCATGTCTCCATAACCACACCCTAAAACAGTCATGTCTCCATAACTATACCATAACATAGTCATGTCTCCATAACCACACCCGAAAACACAATCATGTCTCCATAACCACCCTCTAACACAATCATGCCTCCATAACCACACCCGAAAACACAATCATGTCTCCATAACCACCCTCTAACACAATCATATCTCCATAACCACCCTCTAACACAATCATGTCTCCATAACCATCCTCTAACACAATCATATCTCCATAACCACCCTCTAACACAATCATGCCTCCATAACCACACCCAAAAACACAATCATGTCTCCATAACCACCCTCTAACACAATCATATCTCCATAACCACCCTCTAACACAATCATGTCTCCATAACCATCCTCTAACACAATCATGTCTCCATAACCATCCTCTAACACAATCATATCTCCATAACCACACCCTAACACAATCAGAGACAAAGAACTTGTATACGACTTTATGTCCCTTAATTGAGAAGGATCGGTAATTTTGTCAGATAGACCATAGGCTGTCCGGAGTTCACAATTAAAGTAATTACTACACCACCACTATCATCATCACCATCATCAACAATACCATCCTTCTCATCATCATCAACAATTTCATCCTCATCACCCTGTACCGTCCTAAGACTCAATTCATCTATACCAGTGTCTCTCGTCTGTGTTTTTTCCCTTGACCCCGTTTCACAACAATTTGTCCTCAGTGGCAACCCTGCAACCTATTAAAACATGTCTACTGTACTCAACGCCTGTTGCTATATATATCATTAAGCTTCTTTCAAATAGTTTCAATTATGTGGTTCCCCTTCCCAGACGGATTTGTGCCCCCCCCCCGCCTCACCCCCACTCCCAAAGTTTTCTCCATGAAGTCTGCAATGTTTATACGGACTCTGTTGCCCAAATTGAGAAACACTGATCGGTACGATGATTTCTGGAACCTCAACGAACAGATATGTCATTTATTACAATGAATTGACTTTTTATAACGGAACATTCTTGGGACTAACGGGAATAACATAGATATTAACATATGTGTCATGTGACGTATTCCTTCCAGAACGTTGTCTTCTCAATGAACTCTCTGAACCTCTCTCTGTCTTGGGCGATGTGGCTTGTATTTTCTAGCGATGTATTCATGTTATCTTTAATGTCGTCTGTCCATCGTCTTCTTGGTCTGCCCTTTCTCCTCTACCCAGGTACTCTTCCCTCCATTATTTGTCTTTCTAAACAGTTATGTCTCTTTATATGACCAAACAGGCATAGTTTTCTTTTTGTTATTGTGTTTAGTAACCAACACTCTGGAATATTCAATGTGTTTATAATATCTGAGTTTCTGATTTTATCCTTCCATGATATTCTAAGTATCTTCCTGTAGGATTTCAGGAACATATACATTAACATAATAACATATACAAAACTTGTATAAGCTATTATTTGAAACAACATTATACTGGCTCTATGTTATTAATGTTTACAAGAAGACATATCCTTTGTAGTACGAATACGGATGTTATATGTTTGTGTTACTGAGGATACTTCAATACCTGTTCGTTATTGTTGTGATAGTCATTGTCTCAATTGGTCCTTTCTTAGTGACTTGAGTACACAGTTTGAATGTCTTGACAAAATCGCACATTTTTTTTGGAGATGAAAACCCGTTTACTGGATCTGCAAGACGATTCAGTGCCGTTAGAACAGACCTGGTTCAATTCCCATTAGTATTAAGAATTTTTAATTTATTCTCCTGGTTCCTACTTGAATTTACTTTTATAACGGAATGACTGTCCCAGTTAAACGACACATGTACATATGCAACCCTTGTTAAAAAGGAGTTAAAACCGTGTATTGTTAAAAAGAAAGTCGTGTCGATCTGGTTGATTAGATATTTTTGTAGGTTGATGCCCTGCCTGATAAAATATTATTTTCTTTCTGGAGTTTTCAATAATGTGTGTTATTCAATAAGCTTTAACACAACATCCTGTTCGTTTTACAGTCACTTATCACAACTTCGTAGTATATGGGGATTATTTATTTCGGTAGTTTGGGTACCACTTTTATTAGTCACAACGTCGTAGCATATGGGAATGGTTTATTTCGGTAGTTTGGGTACCCACAAGTACGCGACGGTTTTCGCAACCAATCTTACTGAGTTTTTCTTTTTGGGGATCTTCTTGTGCGTTCGTTCGTAAACTCCTGCAGATTAGCAGGATGTAGACCCGAGATCGAAATGTTTTGTCATGGTTTACATCTTATTTGCAATATATGTCGGCCCATACATCCGACTTCAGCGTGGCTTCTGGGTTACTTTGACCATCTATGGAATGGGACAGCCAACTATACCCCAAATCACCTTATTCCGCATATACCAAATGTATAGCAGATCTGTAAAAGATACAAAATATAATGAGAAAAGTGAGACAAGAAACATTGAAGCCTGATTTCAGACCCGTAAATATAGGAGGTCTGCAGATACCAGAAATTAGATATGCAGGCGACACAATGCTACTAACAACAAACGAACACGGCATACTGAACGTAATTAAGTCAACCCAAAATTTCAGCGAACAGCAAAATTTGTTCTTAATTATGAATAAGACAAAAATAATGGCAACTGACAAAACTAAATCGAGATCCAAAATTAATATTGAGAAATGCAATTTAGAAGAATTGACACATTTTGATTATTTAGGAACAATGTGGGTGACTGCACAGTTGAGATTAATTAAGAAAGGAATAGCAATGGCGCTGTCAAAGTTAAAATAGCTAAAGAAACTATGGCAGGGTACTAACATAAGAATCAAATTGTGTTTACTACGAACATGTGTGTTTCCTGTTGCGACATATGGACGTGAAACGTGGACACAAAATAAAACAGTGGCCAAGAGAATAACATATTTTGAATTAAAGTTTTATAGAAGAGTTCTGAACATACCCTGAACAGCAAGAAAAAAAAACCAGGAGGTGTTAAGAACAATTAACGTCCAGGAAGGCTGGCTTCTGAACACCATATTAAGGAAAAGGCTAGTTTTTTCGGTCACATTAACAGACACGATAGAATGGAGAGAGTGTTTTTGGAGGGGATGATAGAAGGCAACAGGGACAAAGGTTGCCCAATACGCCATTGGATAAAAGACATTCAAGAGTGCCTGACATGCTACTAAAAGAGGCGGGACAACCTGCCTGTCTATAATATACATTTGTTGATAACAGTCTCGTATTTGGATGTAAGCGACACATCTATTGGTAAAAATTTGTATTTTATATGTAAACAAAAAAAAAACCAACAACATATATTGATTATTAATTGTTAGGTGACACGACGTCACCTTGTTCCGTGGTACCTTATTACTATTGTTTATTGTCTACCACCAGGTGGATGATGGTTAGAATATTCACATTTGCCGTTAAGTGTAGGGGTGGTGACTGGGAACTTTATTTGTTTAACCAAAACCAGATCTGTCACCTTGGCTGTGTTGAATCCATATTTGTTCAGGGTTGTCTTGATGTTATCTATCCATCTTGTTCTAAGTCTTCCTCTGGCCTGTATCCGGATCTTCTTATGTTAATTTTCTTGTTCGCAGTTCATTATCATAAGATGCCCACACCATTTTATTTGTTGTTTCTAAAATGTTTTCTGTGCATGATGTTATCCATTCTTCACCTCATTTCATCATTTCTCATTGTCTCATTTTTTCTCTTTAGGCCTTTCTGAGGCATTTCATATCACATGTTTAAAGTTTTCTTCTCTGGGCTGCTGTCAGCGATCATGTCTGGCATTGATAGAAAAGTGTTGGCACAAACATATTTATCATCAGCTGGTATGTCACTATGTTTGCTTTCTGGCATCTTGTCTCAATCTCTGTCTACTTTTTCGTTGTCTGTGAATATATTTCCCATGTATTTAAATTCAGAGGTTCGTTTCTGAATGCATTACATTGTTAAAATATTGAGAATACTGTAGTTAAATGTTATAAATATAGAAGTGAAAAGTTCATTACCGAAGAAATGTGTACAAATTATGAAGGGAATAACGTTCGAAACGTCCATACAATTCTAGATGTAAAATACGTTCTATAGACTTATAATGTAATTCCAGGTCAAGAGGTCATTATTTCTGCTATTTAGGCCAAGAAATAAAGTGTTTATGAAATATATATATTTTTTCATTTTAAAAATTCATTTATGAACTTTCACCCTCTTAAAGTTTAAAAAAAAAATGATGTGCTAAGTTCATCAATTATTGTTATCTGTGAGGTAGCTGCAGTGACCTCCCCTGATATGTGGCTAGTTAACACAGTTTGGTTATTTATCAAGTGAAAGTACTATACATATCGCTTATCATCTTCATATATAAGTACATCTGTATTTGCTAGATGCAGAGGCGTATCCATAATTCCTGTGAGTTCAGGTCTAAGGTTTAATTTTTCATTGCCATTCATCATCATTAAGTGCCGTCTCCGCAACGAAGGTTGACTGCAACGGATCTCCAAAATCCCCTGTCTCTTGTCTTGATGGTGCATTTTGCTAGGCTGTAACCTGTCCATCGTGTGATGTTACTCTCCCCCTTGTATCTCTGCCTACCTCTTGCTCGCCTCCCTTTGACTTTGCCCTCAAGTAAGGTCTTCAATAAGGTGTCATGTCTTTTAATGTGACCAAAATATTTTATTTGCCTGATCTTTATTTCTCTTAGTAGTTCTTTCTTCATATTAAGTGTCTTTAGCACCTGTTTATTTGTTTTCTTCTCTTTCCATGATGTTCTCCCTATTCTTCTATATACCCACATCTCAAATGCATCAATTCTGTCTTCAAATTGTTTATTTAGTGTCCATGTTTCTGAGCCATACATTAATATAGAGTAGATATAGCATTTTATAATTCTCATTTTGAACTTGTTTGTAATTTGTTTAGATGTTAATATTTTCTTCATGTCATTGAAGGTACTTTTAACCATTCCTATTCTCCTTTTAACTTCTGTTTCACATCTGCCATCATTTGTGACTATGTGTCCAAGATATTGATGTTTTACTTGTTATAGTTTCTCTCCATGTATGTTTATGTTTAGCACCTGTTCTTCTGTGACTTTGCTGAATATCATGATTTTTTTGTGATGTTTATATCGTCCATATTCTTTACTTGATTTATCGACTTGATCTTTGTAGTTCATGCTCACTTTCTGCTAAAAGAACAGTGTCATCTGCATATCTCAGGTTGTTTATTGTTTTCCCATTGATCTTGAGTCCTGGCATTTCTTTCATATGTTTCAACATAATAGTTACTTTAAGTTTTCCTTAGAACAGAGAGGTTTTATATAGGCAGTGAAAGCCACTTTGCAATACGACGTCTACAGGGATAATTTTAACGTAACACTGAAAGACAAAAATCCAGTCCAAGCCGTGGTTTAAACTAAGATTTCATTGATTAGGACTGGTGTTTTATTCAATCACACACACGCTCCTTTAAAGATACATAAATTAAATTAAATGACAATTTTACTTTGAACAAATATATGGAATCGGCGGTTCGACCAAAATGTCTTAATCAAGATAAGGCCCAACGATACTGAATGGACCAACAAACAAGAATTTAGATAAAGACTACATGAAATTATGTAATTCAAACTAACGGATACTGAATAGGAAATCAGAAAAACATAATACAGTGCACATATAAGACGTTATATGTTACGAGAACGCAGAATACATGGAAAATATGAAATAAAATTACAAATATAATAAATAATAACGATAATAGCATCAGGATCTCTAGGCTAGATAGTCAACAAGTCATAAAGTAATGTCAGCTATATATTCATTGAGTAAAAGAAATTCAAAACAAGAGAAACAAAAAAAAACTATACCCTAATTTAATTTTGTTGTTGATGGTTTTTTTTTTTTTTGGTTCTATATCTTATTCACAATGTCTTTGTAAAATAAAATGTCACAATAAAACCAGCCTTTTTACTGCAGGGATTTTATAGGCAATATAAATACGTTCAGTAGATTACCATTACTTTCTCAATGGGCCGGTTGCACAGTTGCCTGCGGAATGATTTGAACATACACTTGAACAGGGTACCTTGAGGAGACGATAAGTCTCCCCCAGATGCCGGGGCTTACAAATGATTATGGTTCCCGTGACTCGCTTGTTAAACACACTCTCGCTCTGTCCCTCATGTGCCCAGGCCGAATTCTGCCACATTTAATAACAAATGTCTGCCAAATTGTAACATATGCATTATCAGTTGCAGTACCAATACCCAGCAGATGGTCGTTACATGACATAGTCAGTTGCAGTACCAATACCCAGCAGATGGGCGTTACATGACATAGTCAGTTGCAGTACCAATACCCAGCAGATGGGCGTTACATGATATAGTCAGTTGCAGTACCAATACCCAGCAGATGGACTTCAACATGTACCTTTTACCATCTTAAATTCACCGACCATAGTTTTATATGCAATTCTTTCATTAGGGGAAAACCTGTATGCCATCTACAGATTCACGTAATAAGTAGATAACCACAGAGGTCAATCAATCAATATCAATAAACCCATAACCTTTCAGGGTCGTAGGGGTACCACATTGGATGCTTCAGCACACAGAGTCATCCAGCGAATTCTATCCTCGGCGATGCGGATGAGTGTGGAAATATCTAGCCCTGTCCATTCCTTGATGTCTGTCCATGTCTTTATTTGTCCTCCTCTGCTTCTTCCACCCTCGACAGTTCCCTGCAGTATTGTTTTTGACAAGGAATCGTGCCTGCATACATGCCCGAACCATGCTAGTTTTCGTCGTTTCACTATTGAAAGCAATGGTTCCTGAACTCCTGCACACATCTCTACTTTATTTCTTACGTACACATTGGACTTATGTTCCCTATCAGAAATTCGTAGAATTCTTCTGTAGCATTTATACTCGAAAGCCTGTAATCTTCTTTCCATGTCCCCAGTGAGTGTCCAACTCTCACAACCATACAGCACAACAGAAAGCACCAGCGACCTATACAGTTTGATTTTCACTCCATCACTGATGTTGCTTTTCCAAATCACAGTTAGCCTTGACAAGGACGCTAAAGCCATCTCCAGCCTTATTTTTAGTTCTGCTTTGCATTTACCATCGCTGCATATACTGGATCCGAGGTAGTGGTGGCTGGATTACCAGAACCGGGATCCCCACAATTTTTATGGTTAAAAGTTCTGATATAACCAAACTGGACTAGCGTCCGAGGTTGAAAGTACGTACTTCACCATATGAGGTACATTTAACTTAACCACAATTATAAGTGCAAAGTCCATCTTATAGTAGTAGTTTAGTCTCTCACATTGTTTATGCTTCCCTGTTATACAAAGTACCTCGTCAAGTATACAGTCATGTGTAGTCATAGGTTCCATTTTTTTTAAAGTGAAGCTAATTGATGTTTTCAAGATTTTCATTGATCACTGTGTATATGCTTTCTATCGACAACCAATGAAAATCATGAGAAACATAATATAGCGTAACTTTTAGCATTTATAGTTCTTGAATGGGGTGGACAGTGCATAATAATTTTAGCTGGTGTTCCTAGTCAATCTCTGCTGCTTAGCTGCTACATTTCTTGATGTTTCTACGTGATGATGTGCATTTGTTGGTGTTTTTACTTGATGATGTGCATTTTGTGGTGTTTTTACTTGATGATGTACATTTGTTGGTGTTTTTACTTGATGATGTACATTTTTTGGTGTTTTTACGTGATGATGTACATTTTTGGTGTTTTTACTTGATTATGTACATTTTTGGTGTTTTTACTTGATGATGTGCACTTCTTTGTATTTTTCCTTGATGATGTGAATTTTCTAAATGCTAAATAACAGGTAGCTTTATTTTGCGGACAATTTTTCCATGTATCATGATTTAATCTAATGACTATCAACGCCGACGAAGTTGGATGTGTCAGACCATAAAAAAAGAGAACAAGACGCATTTTCAATCTCTGGTCTACATTCCGCTGGAAATCCAGTAGGGACACTATACCCCTACAAGAGAGATTCAGTGGAAGATTGAAAACGATCGCAAAGCGAACAACAACAAACTGTCAACGAGATTATTAGCGCCGGGTACAGAGATAAAAGTACCCAGGTATACAAAATAATGTGAAGTTTCTTCAAAACAGTATAAGTAATCTTATAGTATAAAATGACATAGGGGCATGAGGTATAAGTTATCCTTCATATTGCTAAGATTCAGCTAAATTTGATGTGGTGAGGTTGGGCTCTTATTCCCTGTATAATTCGGATACTCATATGCACATCACTTTACTTTGAAGAAAAGATGTCACGGGATTTTATCACATAATTATTGGACAATAAGTCAGTACTGCAGTAGGGCCGTAGATATGATTATCTCAATTAATGAGTTTTACCTAAAAACAAAGAGTCATTCGTCCGTTTTCGTGTGTAAAAAACTCGTAAAAAGGCTAGATATCCATATGGTAGACTGCAAGAAAACTCGTAAAAAGGCTAGATATCCATATGGTAGGCTGCAAGAAAACTCGTAAAAAGGCTAGATATCCATATGGTAGACCGCAAGAAAACTCGTAAACCAAAGGTTAGATATTAATATAGTAGACTGCAAGAAAACTCGTAAACCAAAGGTTAGATATCAATATGGTAGACTGCAAGAAAACTCGTAAAAAATGATAGATATCAATATGGTATTGTCTTATCCTATCCATGTGTGCCGCTAGGCGTCATGGGGAGCCGAAGTATTCTTTCTTTAGCTAACTGTGATGTCGCTGCCATAGTGCATCCTTGGTGTTCTAGTATTTCTCTGATGTCATCTATCCATCTTCGTCTGGGTCTTTCCCTGTTTCTACTTTCAGAGGATCTTTTATTACAAGCTATCAATGGAATTCGATCAGATTCCATTATGATTAGGTAGCCGAACCATTTGATCTTTTGTGTGTCTATATAGGCCTATCAATATGGTAGACTACAATAAATCTCGTAAACCAAAGGCTAGATATCAATATGGTAGACTACAGAGAATCTCGTAAACCAAAGAACAGATATCAATATGATAAACCACAATAAATCTCGTAAACCAAAGGCTAGATATAAGTATGTTAGGCTGCAATAAACTCGTAAACCAAAGACGAGATACCAGTATGGTAGACTACAATAAAACTCGTAAACCAAAGACAAGATATCAATATGGTACACTAAAAAAAAACAACTTGCAAACCAAAGGCAGATATCAGTATGGAAGACTAGTAAAATCGTGTAAACCAAAGACGAGATAACAATATGGAAGACTATAATAAAACTCACAAACCAAAGACGCGATATCACGACAGCTAATAAGGTTTTGGGATTGGTTTCCGTGTCTTGCCCCATTAGTTAAAGGTGATTAAAGAATTTTTTTGGGATAAAATAGATGTCAGGAAGGGCCGTAGATATATCTTCCAGTGAGTGTGGGGGGGGGGGGGGGGGTTTACCTTAAAAAGGTCATGCGATAATTTCCATTGCAATTTCTTTAAAAAAATTTGATTTTGATTACCATTTTGCAGAAAATCTGTACAAGGGAAGGAGCGATTTCTTCACCTATTGGCTAAGGTCCTAATACTAAAAGTAATTTTCAGATTTTCTAGGGATGAACCCTCCCCCCCCCTCGTCCCCATCTAGAGGTTTGATGTCAGTCCGAAAGGCACATATATCGCATTTAAGATATAAATCAGGACACAATACAGCTCGTTCTATGGACTACATCTTGCTAACCAAAAGAATAAAAAATGCACAAATCATGAAATTTTAACCCACCTTTATTCCTTAGAATGTCAACTGTTATGAAAGTCTTAAGATAAATCTGATTATCTGAGATTCTCGATTATTAGCGTATGAATCATACATTAACCCACTTTCTTGATCATAGCTGATACATTAGTTTGATTTAACAAAGAGATTAAACACTGAAGTTCTGTATAGATAATATTTAATTCTGGTATTCAAGAGCTAACTTTATCGCACTCATAGTGTCCAATCTTTTTCAGCAGATGGTGAAACGTATGCATGTGTATCGTTCATGTCGTCGGTTTGTTTTGCATGCAACTAACCTGTTCTCTCTATCTCTCGCTTTCTCTCTCTCTAGTTCTTTTCTGCTAATCATATCCTTGCTTCAAAATTCATGTCGTTTTATGACTAACACAGTGGAATCTCTATAGCGCATCCTTCTATAACAAATTTCCCTATATAACAAAAGTTTTCAAAATCCTAAATTATATGTATTGTATATTGTTTATAATTTATATAGCGAACTTCTGTTATTACATATTTTGTCGGTCCGAACCAAGGTGTTATAACGGAATTTTACTATAATTCGTCTAATACAGTGTCGTCTTCCAGCTGGCAATCCTGTATTGACATTACTGTCGTCTTCCATAGGGCAATCCTGTAGTAACATCAATGTGGTCTTCCAGCAGGCAAACCTGTACTAACATCATTGTCATCTTTCAGGTGGCAATCATGTACTGACATCACTATTATCTTTCAGGTGGCGATCCTGTATGGACATCAATGTCATCTTCCAACTGGCAATCCTATACTGACATCACTGCCATCTTCCAGCTGGCATCCTGTACTGACTTCGCTGTCGTCTTCCAGCTGGCAATCCTGTGCTGACACCACTGTCGTCTTCCAGCTGGCAATCCTGTACTGACACCACTGTCATCTTCCAGCTGGCAATCCTGTGCTGACACCACTGTCATCTTCCAGCTGGCAATCCTGTGCTGACATCGCTGTCATCTTCCAGCTGGCATCCTGTACTGACACCACTGTCATCTTCCAGCTGGCAATCCTGTGCTGACATCGCTGTCATCTTCCAACTGGCAATCCTATACTGACATCACTGCCATCTTCCAGCTGGCATCCTGTACTGACTTCACTGTCGTCTTCCAGCTGGCAATCCTGTGCTGACATCGCTGTCATCTTCCAACTTGCAATCCTGTACTGACATCAGTGCCATCTTCCAGCTGGCATTCTGTACTAACATCGCTGTCGTCTTCCAGCTGGCAATCCTGTACTGACATCACTGTGTCTTTCAGCAGGCTGGAATCCTTTACTGACATCACTGTGTCTTTCAGCTGGCTGGAATGCTGTACTGACATCACTGTGTCTTTCAGCAAGCTGGAATCCTATACTGACATCAATGTGTCTTTCAGCAGGTTGGAATCCTGTACTGACATCAAGACTTCTTCCTCGTGTATATCCAAAAATACCACTGTCATCTAAAGTTTAGGAGAAAGAATGAATTAAACACAAAGATATGCGAATGTCATCCAAAATTTAGGAGAAAGAGGGAATTAAACACGAAGACAGGCGAATGACCTCTTCTTAGGTACCCCCCTCTACTATATTGGAGACGTATATACGGCCATATTGGGCTACCTAGTATATCTTGACATACTACATTAGGACTGACGTATTTATTATTTCCTATTTATATAACAGAATGGGCTTGTCTCCGTCTTGAGCTCAATGTCAACGTGTTATGTTGCTCGTTCTCAAATTACTAACTGTTATCATAATATAGTCCGAACAATGAAATGCCTTTTATCTTGATTTATAAATTGTCTTCGATATCTACGTCTCTCGGCCCGACACATCCATCTTCAGTTGGGATTCTGAATCACTTTAACCATATATGGGATAGAGCAATGAACTCTACCCAGATAACAGTACATATTGTGGCATAGAACATTCGACTTCAAGCAGAAAGCATCACTTATTATGGCATAGAACAGTCGACTCCACCCAGAAAACATCACATATTATTGTATAGAACAGTCGACTCCACCCAGAAAACATCACATATTATTGCATAGAACAGTTGACTCTTTGGGTTGAGCAGTAATGGTGATAGCTGGTATGCTACTTTGAATGATCTCTGGCATCCTGTCTCAATCTCTCTGCTGGACTGATGTCAGCGCCCATGTCTGGCATCCTGTCTCAATCTCTCTGCTGGACTGATGTCAGCGCCCATGTCTGGTATCCTGTCTCAATCTCTCTGCTGGACTACTGTCAGCGCCCATGTCTGGCATTGATAGCAGAGTGTTGGCATAAAAATAGTATTTATCATCTAGACTTGATTTTGAATACGAATGACGATCGAAATACGATCGTTCTCAGACTCCAATTTTGTCATCTGTATGTAGTCGTATAAATGTAATGCGCTACGTCATGCTTGACAGCTTGGCTGTTATTTCTGCATCTTTCGTCCTGACACATCCGATTTCATCATGACATTATTTTTCACTTGATCTTTTACGAGATTCATCAGCCAGTTTCACAGCCAACTCCCCTTATTATTCATGAGCAAACTTCATTACACTCTGGGTGAACGTGTACAAACTCTTACAGGTCACGGTATTGCTACCCTTACGGGTTTAGAAGCACACGGGTCGATACATTTAACAACGTTGACCTCTGATACAAATGAATGTCCACTCTATATTTCTCTTTGATCTGTCTCAGCTGCTTTCTAAAAGCGCCCACATATTAATCCCACCCATTCCCAGATTAGTTACGCCACTGGTTATCAGTATTTAACAAATCTGTTGTCAGCTGTCACTTAAGGACAATGATTTGCTCATGTATACCACCAAATTGCACGTGAACACTTCCCATAATTAACCAATGAGTTCATTAGAGATACGACCTTGACCAAAGTAGGTTAAGCCAATTTTGCTGTAGTATATAAAGAGATACAGCCCAGCTGATATCAAAGGCTGCGTTCCCTTCGTTCGTGGAAATTGTTCAGCAATGAAGACCACTTGCTTGGTCTCGTTGGCGCTTCTTGCCGTCGCCAGTGCTGGTATATATCATCGTTATCCTTATTAGCATTATCACCACCACCATCAGATGCACTAGAACTCATTAAACTAAATATTGGAACAAAATAATTGTTAAAATTATTATTTTTAATTCTTTAACAAACACAAATAGTACATTTACATAATGAATCAAAACAGCTTGATATCATCACCAACAGATATAGTAGAAGTGAGCATAAACAAAGTGTAGACCTATTATTTATTACAACTCGTTTCTTTTAGAAAAGTAGATAGTTCATTGTATTCATTTGTGGTGCATTTGTTCTCAGTAATAGATATAGCATTAACAGTATTTATCAAGCTGTGGTAAATGGCGTATTTGAGACAGTGTTTCTAAAAAGTGGTAGGTGACGAATCTGACACAGTGATTCTCAAACAATGGTAGGTAGTGCGTTTGACACAATATTTCTTAGTGGTAGGGGGCGTGTTTCACAAATTTCAATTAGTCGTTGGTGGATTTCATATTTCCATTTGCAATATTTGCAAACAAGTGTATTATTTACTAATTAATGATATAATAATTTATATTAGTTATCCCTAAAACAGCTGGTAGGCACGCGTTCCAGAAAAGAACCTAATCGTGTTAAAACATGCTGCAAAAGAATTGTCGAAGTGTGAGACACATCAATTTTGCAAACAAACAAATGTATTATCTTCATGTTTCTAGCGTTAATTGAGCTACACTTGTGACTATGCTTCGTAATGTATAGTTTATAACGACAATAATATATTTATTGGTGGTATAACATTATGCAAATGGAAAAAAGGATGTGTATCACTGTAAACAGATTGCTTTTAACGCTTGAGAAATGCTGATTATGTGACAGATTGGAAGACATAATACATCAGTTGTCTCCTTTCTCATAACACTTTAAAAAGGTGCAGACAGCATACAGATTGGAGAAACAAACAAAAAAAATGGATAAAAACAAATTTGAAAGAATGAAATATCTTTAGAATAGACGGAGATTGTAGTCATGTGGTCAATATTTGATGTGACTAAAAGTACACGCTCCATTGCTTGACACAGAAAATAAAGTAGACACATAACAACGATAGCTAGCACCAGCGACATAGTAAGTCTATCTATATATCTATTATTTCTCTGCTTATGATGTGATGCGTCGCATGATTTAATTATGATCGGTTTTCGGGCTATTGCACATTTGGTCGCTTGATAGGCAGTAATATTGTACCGTGTCAGAATGTTGATAACTCATTTAATCCACCTTCTTCTTGGTCTTCCTCTGTATCTTGCTGTTTGAATTTTCCCTTTATATGCTCTTCTTGCCGCGGGCCAATAATAATAAGGGTTCATTCTCATTAGGTTACCGAACGATTTCAGTCTCTGTTTTTTCAATATATTTGACCACAAATGTTGTTTCAACTGTTCTTGTGGTCTCTTCATTCCTCACATGATCTTTTCTTGTTCTGTTTGCTGCTTTTCTTAGACATCTCATTTCACACGTAGTAACATCGCAAGTAATGTTAAGAAATATCATATACTATGAGAGTTGTTTTAAGTACTAAGCTTACACCGTTCTGCAATATTATATTCTAGATAATTACAATAATATTCATAGTTTTGCTGTTTTAGTACAATATAGGCATATAACATCAGAACATAACAAGTGCTTTTAAATATGACCACTGTTTCATCTGATGCCAGCAGTATTTCTGATATCAGTTTTTGGTCAGCAACATTGCTTATTATGATTGCTAGGAGTGATTTTCATTTACATTGGTTACGGAAGTAACTCTTCTATACCAAGTTCGCTAGCTTCCGGTTTAAATATTTCAATTTGTAAATTGAACAATTAGAGTGTATGCTAATATTATTATATTATATAGTAATGCTGAGATATCTTGGTATTTCGAATTAAAATACCAATTATCTTGTAGCTTGCTGTTATTTAAAAAAAATTATATTTCAGTTCCTGCGTCCGTGAAGAAATGGGATTCATATACGATTGATGGTAGTTTTGATTCGTGTGCTGCAACATGCAAAGGTGAGTATTGTTATAATTGTATCATAGTTAACACTCAACATTTTGAAAAGTCCTATTCCCGAATTAAAAAAAAAAAAGCCACAAAATCCCAATTCTTATACTTTATAATATATATATATATAGGCCCTATATATATATATATATATATATATATATATATATATATATATATATATATATATATATATAGGATATATATATATATATATATATATATATATAGGATATATATATATATAAATTCCCAAATTTTTAGTGGTTACACCAACCCATGCCCACCTCCACAGATATTACACACATGAACATTATTCATTTTTTGAAAAATGCTTATATAAATCTTGATATATAAAACGTACCTTTAAAAAGGTTTGATATTTGGCTAGATAGCAAGTATTCCCCTATCAGTGCCGTAGCGTGGGTCAGCGGCGGCCGGGGCGGAATCATAATTTTCCGCCCTTGTGACATTAAAAAATATGTCAGTGATTGTGAAAGACTGGACTAAAATAAATTTTCCGCCCTCCCAATGATGCCGCCCGGTGCGGACCGCACCTCCGCCCCCCTCCCTTGCTACGCCACTGGCAAGAAAGACCATGAAAAACCAACATCAGAAATCATCAGCAAGAAGTACTTAGTAAATATCAACTTTATATCTTTATTATATAAATATATAAATAAGAATACTTTTTATAATAAAGTATGCATCAAGCACTTTCACTCAATAAAAATAACATGGAGAGCAAAATAGTTAATTATGGGTACTTCCTAAAAATCCCGAATGAAATAAGCCTACATGTATATTAGTATGATTTTATAATACATGTACTACTTTCTATGAATCTATATCTATCGCATCATTCATATTAGTTTTCCTTTATTAGTACCATACAATTTTAGGTCTATAGAGGTAAATACATATCTGTACCTGTTTTTTAGACTTCACAAAAGCATTTGATAAAGCTAAACATAGTGAAGTTATACACATGCTAGAGTATTTGAACATCGACAGTAAGGATTTAAGAATCATCAAGAACATGTACTGGCAACAAACAGCAGCAATAAGAGTAGGAAATCAATTTGGGCTTTTTCAACAAATAAAACAAGGAGTAAGGCAGGGATGTGTAATTTCACCAGACCTGTTCTCTTTATACAGTGAAAACATAATGCATGCAATATTTATATCTCAGGATATCAGTGGGAGAACATAACATAAATAATTTGAGATATGCGGATGACACTGTTCTGATTATTAACAGTGCGTAAGACCTTCAAGATTTAATTAATGTAGTAGTCACAGAAAGCAAAGAGAAAGGCCTCTTCCTAAATATAAAGAAAACAGAAGTAATATTTATTTCAAAGAAACAAAATACCACACCTTTCACGATCAAAGTGAATGCTATATTATTAAAACATGTCCACCAATTCAAATATTTAAGTACAACGATTACAGCAGATGGAAGAAGTTCAACAGAAATAAGAAGCAGAATTATGACAGGCAAAAACAACATTCAGAAAAATGAAAAATATACTGTGTAATATGACTTTGTCATTAGCTGTGAAGAAGGGAGTTCTGCAGTGTTATATAACTCCAATACTAACATATGGATGCAAGTCTTAGAGAATAAACAAACAGGTATTTCAGATTTTGCCTCAACTTAGAAAATGAAAATATGCTACTTCTCCCCTTCAGATGCTTAGACTAGGAAATATATTGTACCCGCTCAGAGCAACACAGCGTGATAATTGAATATCCACAATGATATGGTGACTACCCAACTGTTAATGATAGTCATACATGCACTATTTTCTTCTTCACCTGTTAGTGCTGGTTATCATATCAGAATTCCTTCCGAGGATAACATCAGTGCAATTTAAAGATCCAATTAGGTTTACTATTTGTAGGCATTTCTTTTTCTAATTTCATGTATTTTAAGCTCAGAAAAACCACCCCACTGCACATAGGAGAGCTAATCACTCACAATTTCTGGGGATCTCATACAAACAAATAAAAAGCAGAAAAATATCCTTTTTTCTGATTATATTTTTAAAAAATGACAAGAAATATTTTTATTTTATCAATCTATCCATTAAAGAAATACTGATTATGGATGGATGATGGTAGCAACATTAGGGAGAGTATTCTTATAATCTAGATTTATAAATTTATAAACTTGTCTCTAAATTTTTATGGACGACTTTCCATGTGGAAGTTGTAAACATTCATTGTTTACCTAGTTTGAGGAAGAGTTTTGCTTATATTGAGTGTAAATATTGAGAAATGAAAGGTCACAAAAATTGTAATCAATAGGAAGATTTGACATGCGGAAATGCATGAGTGACCTTGTTATGGTAATCTCCTTCCCCCCTCCCAATGAGAATATATCTACAGCCCTGAATTACAACAAATTCTTCTTTTTTTCCTATACAGTTACCATTTTACATTGCATGACACCACAATGATATGACCATTCTTTCTACACCTGTCATACCATACAGGACCTACATTTTTGTTTATATCTGCAATAATTATAAGCAATACAGCTCTTGAATCCTCTTATGCAATGGTGAAGTTTTTCCAGGGCTTTATTTCATACCAAAAACAGCCAAAATTTCAGTGGTGTGCATTGTTTTCAAAAGTAGTTCCTACTTAGTGAGGTTGAAATTGTATAGATGAAGTGCAGTGGGACCTCCACAAGAGGAACGCCTGACTATATATGCATATCATCTACTAGAGATTTACTGTTGCATGCTGGTAGATCTGATGAGTGATCTGGGCCATAAGAGTAGAGTGACTCTCTGACCTTCAACACGTGGATAGGAACTTTATAAAGTTATATGTAACTTTAGTTATGTCTTGTGTCGATAAGCTGAGTCTAAATGCTTCAAATGAGATTCAAATCTTGATAAGAAATAGATACCCCCCCCCCATTGCCCGTATCTGAAAGGGGAGCAAAGAATATCAACACTGTTTACCTTCCATGCATGTTGTACGAGGCGACTAAGGAGGTTATAGGATGGAGCTGGCGATCCCATCCCATATATGGTCAGTGACCCACAGCCATGCTGAAGTCGGATGTGTCATGCCGAAAGGTGCAGATATCGCAGCAATGCGGTAAACCATGACACAATGCATTCCATTCTCCGGACTACATCCTGCTAATCTTTAAGAGTTTGAAAACGAACGCAGAAGAAGAAGATCCCCCCCCCCATATCTTCATTTAGAAAGCTTACTGGGTATTTGTATTCATAGCCTATTTTCACATTGTTCTATCTTCAGGTTTGTCAAAGAAATTCTTATACAAGGCTGGCACCACCTACATTTATGATTATGCAGTGGATACAGATACCTCAATGTCGGGGGCATCGGAGGAATCTGCCAAATTTTCTATTCAGGTAAGTCATTGTGGTCACATAAACAAATCAGAACCCCAGATGTTTAGCAATTGATTGTGGTCACATAAACTAATCAGAACCCCAGATGTTTAGCAATTGATTGTGGTCACATAAACAAATCAGAACCCCAGATGTTTAGCAATTGATTGTGGTCACATAAACAAATCAGAACCCCAGATGTTTAGCAATTGATTGTGATCTATTTGTGGTCTATTAAATATCAGGCTACTCAATCTTAATGTATGGCTCAGAAACATGGATAATGAACAGACAGCTAAAAGACAGAATTGATGCCTTTGAGATTGGATATATGCCCTATATAAAATAGGGATAATATCATTGAAAGTGAAGAAAGCAAACAAAGAGGTTCTGGTAACAATATGTATGAAAAATAACTATTAAAGGGAATAATAATAAAACATATAACATATTTTGAACATATTAAAAGACATGACATGCATCCATAAACCATCCCTAAACACAACTATGCTGTTGAGACAACTAAATTTATAAAGTCTCCTCTGTTACTCAACTGTGGAGGTCCTATGCTTTTGACTGTGGGAAAGGCTATGGGCTGTCAAGAACTACTTGCTCACTATTAAAGGGATATTATCATCTTCACCATCAAGGGTGGAAATACAGGAGCATAAATAATAATGGTGACTAGACCAGATGAGAAGTTAGTTATAATCTGTATGGTCCATGGTAACTGACTTGTAGATGTCATGTATGCCTATTTCCTATTTGCTTCTAGGCCCGAGCTGAAATACAAGCAATTGATGGTTGTGACTTCGCACTTCTACTGAAGAATGTGAGGATTTCTCACACTGATGCCTACACAGGTCGCCTGAAAGCTTCTGACAGGTAGGGATATCATCGTAGCTAGATATAACTTGGGCCTAAAATTAACTACATATATCTTATCATTAGCTAGATTTAACTTAGAAATAACTAGATCTATCTTATCATTAGCTAGATTTAACTTAGAAATAACTAGATCTATCTTATCATTAGCTAGATTTAACTTAGAAATAACTAGATCTTCTTTTTTTTCTTCTTCTGCGTTCATTCTCAAACTCCTGCAGGTTAGCAGGATGTAGTCCGGAGAACGGAATGTGTTGTGTCATGGTTTACAGCATTGCTGCGTAATCTGCGCCTTTCGGCCTGCCACATCCGACTTCAGCATGGCTTTGGGTCACTGACCCTATATGGGATAGGACAGCCAACTCCATCCCATAACCTCCTTAGTCGCCTTTTACGACATGCGTGGAAGGTAAACAGTGTTGTTATTCTTTGCTCCCCTTTCGGGCTCCGGCAATACATGGGCGTAACTAGATCTAACTTGGCATTAATTAAATAACATTCTTCCTCGTTTTGCAATTTAACAATGTTTACACAAGTCTGGTATTTTTTATAAATGCTTTTGTATTTGAAAGCTCCCATACATCTTTCTGTGGATATCTATGTGGGACAGTTCTCCTGCTTTAACTGGTTTAGTGTAATGCAATCTTGCAGGATATGTTCCGGTGTCTGTGCTGCTGGCTCACATGGACAGAGTGGTGATAGAATCAGCCTTAGTTCAATTAATTGGATGTTGAGTCTGTTGTATCCTGTCCTAATGTAGAAGATAATAACTTGCACAGCTGTGTCGAGATAGTGATAATTGTCTTTTGAGTGGTCAACTTTCCTAATAGCTTTGATTTTGGTGAAGATCCAAATCCTATATTCCTGGTTGGTAATTTCTTGATCTTTTTGTTCCTGTGTTGCTCAATCTGTGTCTAGCATATCTGCCTTTTCATTATCTGGTATGCGTTTTTCATTCCCCAGTTGAGGCGGAAATTTTTTTCAGATCGCAACGGCTCCCAGGTCGACCCAGCCTTAAATGTGTACCGGATTAATCCGGGAAGTAAAGACTGGGAGGGAGAGGAGATGGCTACCACCCTCATTTGCAGAGCCTCTGAAATGTGAGATCACTAACATCTCGCACCCCTACGGCATTAATAAATGCTATGGATTACTTTACTTATGCAGTAGTGGGATAGTATTTATCTCAGATCTAAATTGAGACTAGCTATATCAAACAGGATTCACTCAATCTAACTTGATATGAACTATCGCTTAGGGCCTATAGGTCTATAACTTAGCATGAAGTAGATCTACATTGACATTAACTATATCGAATTCAGCATTAACTAGATTTAACTGGACATTAATTAGATCCAAATTGACATTATTAACTATTAAATTAACTAATCTTACTTGACATTAAGTAGATCTAATTTGACATGAACTAGTCCTATATCTAATTTGACATTAACTAGAGCATATATAACTTGACATTAACTAGATTTAACTTGAGCTTAAATAGATCTTACTTGACATTAAGTAGATCTAATTTGACATGAACTAGTCCTATATATAATTTGACATTAACTAGGCTAGGTCTAGTTTGACATTAATTAGATATATTTTGAGATTAACTAAACCTAATTTGACATTCCCTAGATCTAACTTTACATTAACTAAACCTAACTTACATCAACTAGATAGGCCTATAGCTTGACATTATCTAGATCTAATTTGACATTAACTAGATCTCACTTAACATTAACTGGATCTCACTTGACATTAGCTAGATCTCACTTGACATTAACAAGATCTCACTAGACATTCACTAAACCTAACAGAACATTAACTACCTCAACAGGGAAGATGAGTTTCAGAGAGCACTTGAAGGATCTAACCTTCGTTTTTCATTCGATGATGGTGTCATCTCCTCTGTCTGCCCAGAGAGCAGGGAATCTACATGGACCCTCAACTTCAAACGTGGGTTACTTACTGCTTTCCAGAACAGTATGGAATACTTAGACAAGGATCATAAAGTCTCTGAGGTAAATTGTCTACTAAAAAGTCACATCTAATAATAATAATAATAATAATAATAATTATTATATTCATAAAAATAATAATAATAATAAAAATAATAATAATAATAATAATAATAATAATGATAATGATAATGATAATTATTATTATATTCATAAAAATAATAATAATAATAATAATGCTAATAATAATAATTATTATTATTATATTCATAAAAATAATAATAATAATAATAATAATAATAATTATTATTATTATATTCATAAAAATAATAATAATAATAATGCTAATAATAATGATAATGTGGTGGTTGTCTCATTAATAGGCTATTTACATTCTAACAATATATGAACCTCAAAAATTGAGTGTAATCAAATATAACTTAATGTCACAGGTTGACGTCACAGGAGATTGCCAGGCTGACTTTACAGTGACCAGCTCATGGGGTTGGAAGAAAGAGCTCAGAGTTACCAAGACTAAGGATTTGTTGACTTGTTCCAAACGAGATGGGTACAAGAGTATGTTCCAGATCATACCATACAGTGTTAAATCAGTAAGTACTCATAAAGAAAGGTGTTATTGATTGGTTGTAAGTAATTCTGGGAAGATATGATTGGTTTAAGGGATGATGGGAGGATTTGATTAGTTGTAAGTGATGATGGGAGGATGTGATTTATTGTAAGTGATGATGGGAGGATGTAATTGATTGGTTGTGAGTAATGTTAGGAGGAAGTGATTGTGATCAAAAGAAACATGTCAAATTCGATTGAAAACCAATTTTCTGCTGAAGACGGATGTGTTGGGCCATTGGCGCAAATAAAATGGCAACACAACACATTTCCATTCTCTGGACTACATCCTGCTGAAAATCTAATAGGACCATGGTCCTGCTACAAGAGAAATTCAGCAGGAGTTTGGGAATATACGCTGAAGAAGAAGAAGAAAACTAATTTAAACAAAAGAATATCATCTTTTCTTTTTAGGAGATTCAATCACTACCAATCTTGAAAGGCACACACAAATGTGACTATATCATTGGCTCAAGTAAGATCTTGCAGTCAGCTGTTTGTGAGGAGACATATTTGTATGTGCCCTTCTCAAACCAGGGCAACGGAGGCAAGACACAAGTCCAGCAGAAACTGACACTGATGAGTCAGAAAGATGGAGTTGATGCTGCCATTGGTAAGCCTTGTTGTATCAGTTTGTCGTTGAACTTTGTATAGTTTATGGTAATGAGTCAAGGAACCAGTGTTGATAATACCAGAACTATAGAGTCTACTGTTAGCATCATAACCATAGAACTAGTCTGAATATTATTATAACTAGAGTTCATATCAGAACAAGGAGATAGTGTTGATAGATCTAAAGAACTAGTGTGTATAGTAGTAGAACCTGGAACTAGTGTTGATAACTATAGAACTAGTATAGATAGTTTTAGAGCAAGAAACTAGTGTGATTGTCAGATCCAGGAACTAGTGTGAATAGGATTAGTGTTGATATTATTAGAACCAGGAACTAGTGTTGATATAATTAAAGAACTAGTGTGGATAATTTTAGTCCCAGAAACTAGTTTTGATAGAACTAGTGTGGATATTATTAGAACCAGAACAATTGAAAACATAAGGTAATGAAAGTTTGCTTAATCAACCGAAATATGGAAAAACTAAAAGAAATTGACATTTTGACCATAGGCCTATATCTTTATCAAGAACACAATATAGCACATGGCACATAGGTCTATGCCTTTATCAAGAACACAATATAACACATGGCACATAGGTCTATGCCTTTACCAAGAACACAATATAGCACATGGCACATAGGTCTATGCCTTTACCAAGAACACAATATAGCACATGGCACATAGGTCTATGCCTTTACCAAGAACACAATATAGCACATGGCACATAGGTCTATGCCTTTATTAAGAACACAATATGGCACATAGGTCTATACTTTTATCAAAAACACAATATAGCACATGGCATATCAAGGACGGCACTGTGAACAATCTCATCTCAATGCTAAATTTAGTATTGTGAATTGACCATTTGCAGTGCAATCATTTACTTGTCATATGCTATATTGTGTTTTTATAAAGGTTTTTTATTTAAAATGTTGATTTGTGTGAGGTTTCATGTGTGTTTTCAATGATTAGCATAAAATCATGCCATAAAATAATGCATACAGATGGAAGATGGAGTCTTCTTTGTGTAAAAATAAATAGAACTCTGGAGACAATCTCTATTGCATAAATAGAAACAATAGCTCTATTGTTTGCATTCTTGAGAAACAAAACAAATAACAAGCTTGAGAACTCTGTTTCCCAACATTCTATTTCTCACTGCAGGTCCTGTGAAGGAGCGACTCACTCTTCTGTATAAACATGATGACAGCCAGCAACAGTTGCAGAATGGTCCAGAGTCTTTAGAACAGAAATTGAAAGAAATCTGTGACCAGACACATGATGATCTGAGGTTTGTGAAACAGAACTTTTGACAAACTAATTTTAAAGTCATGAAAGATAGAAGAAATTTAGAGTGCCTTATTGTACTGTTTTGTGAATTGATTTATTCTGTCCTTGTTTGTGTGCCTTTTGGTAAATACTGTTTAGTCTGAGCGTGAGGTGTCTTTGACTAATATTATTAGTTTTCTCTTACTTTCTTTTCTTCTGTTATGTCACTCAATGTCAAGGTTATTAGGAGATTTTTAGAAGCTTTTGTTGAATCTTTCATACATAGCAATACCAATCAGCTCTATTCATCATTATCAGGTGCAGTCTCCACATTGAGTTATTGTACTGATCTCGTGGTACTCCAGACAGATTATAGACACTAAGTGTCTTCTCCAGCAGATGTTGAGTTATTGTACTGATCTCGTGGTACTCCAGACAGATTATAGACACTAAGTGTCTTCTCCAGCAGATGTTGAGTTATTGTACTGATCTCGTGGTACTCCAGACAGATTATAGACACTAAGTGTCTTCTCCAGCAGATGTTGAGTTATTGTACTGATCTCGTGGTACTCCAGACAGATTATAGACACTAAGTGTCTTCTCCAGCAGATGTTGAGTTATTGTACTGATCTCGTGGTACTCCAGACAGATTATAGACACTAAGTGTCTTCTCCAGCAGATGTTGAGTTATTGTACTGATCTCGTGGTACTCCAGACAGATTATAGACACTAAGTGTCTTCTCCAGCAGATGTTGAGTTATTGTACTGATCTCGTGGTACTCCAGACAGATTATAGACACTAAGTGTCTTCTCCAGCAGATGTTGAGTTATTGTACTGATCTCGTGGTACTCCAGACAGATTATAGACACTAAGTGTCTTCTCCAGCAGATGTTGAGTTATTGTACTGATCTCGTGGTACTCCAGACAGATTATAGACACTAAGTGTCTTCTCCAGCAGATGTTGAGTTATTGTACTGATCTCGTGGTACTCCAGACAGATTATAGACACTAAGTGTCTTCTCCAGCAGATGTTGAGTTATTGTACTGATCTCGTGGTACTCCAGACAGATTATAGACACTAAGTGTCTTCTCCAGCAGATGTTGAGTTATTGTACTGATCTCGTGGTACTCCAGACAGATTATAGACACTAAGTGTCTTCTCCAGCAGATGTTGAGTTATTGTACTGATCTCGTGGTACTCCAGACAGATTATAGACACTAAGTGTCTTCTCCAGCAGATGTTGAGTTATTGTACTGATCTCGTGGTACTCCAGACAGATTATAGACACTAAGAATATTCTCCAGCAGATGTTGAGTTATTGTACTGATCTCGTGGTACTCCAGACAGATTATAGACACTAAGTGTCTTCTCCAGCAGATGTTGAGTTATTGTACTGATCTCGTGGTACTCCAGACAGATTATAGACAATAAGAATATTCTCCAGCAGATGTTGAGTGTATGCATGCTTGCTTTCCCTTTGACTCACTGGAAAAGACAATTTATTTTGTTTTGTTCATCAAGTATTCAGTCCTTCTTGCACGTGATTATTGCAGCATAGATCATCAAGTGCAGTGCCAACTGGCTTAGGTGATCATGTATCTCCACATCTATCTCCAGTATCTTGAATTAAAGATCGCTGCTGACTATTTTCTGTGTCATAATGATAAACAGTCGTATTTTATTTCGTGTTGTTAAAGATTGATTGGGTAAAGATTGTCTCTTTCTGTTGTTGGTAGCTCCAATTTCATATTTTATTTGCCTTTCAGCAGCTTCTAATGAATTTTTCTAGCTGTCCTAGTATATACGTCATCATCCTCATCATCATTCCAGTTAAGCTGAATGGCCATCGTCGAATTCGACATACGAATTGCAGTATATATGTACTCTCAGTTACTGTATTCTCCTTATCAGCAGGGTTTTCCTCAATAGCTGTAGCTACAGAATGTTCATTTGATAATTCTATAAAATATCTGTCAGTGGTTTGTTATTTCAAATGTATTTGTTAATATATGTGTGCAGTATTTAATTTCACATGTAGACTTTTCTGTTATATTTGCATGTGATATTTCATCTCCAATTTATTTATTAATATTTGTGTGTAATTTCATTGCCTATGTAATTTCAAATTTATTTGTTATTATTTTTGTGTAGTAGGATTATGTCATTTCAAATGTATTTGTTAATATTTGTGTGTGGTTTGCCAGTTGTATAATATTTCTATGTTTTTAAATCAGGCCTCAGACACCAAGACTGTACTCTGAACTTGTGCAGATTATTCGAGTTCTCAGCAAATCAGAGCTGGAGCGAGCATACAAACTAGTAAAAGATAAAATGATCTGTCCTAAGAATGTCAGAACCTTGTAAGTCATTATCATTTTGTTTATTTTTTAAGTATTAATTCTCAAACTGCAGCTGAATCTCTCTTGTAGCTGGTCAATGTTCCTGCTAAATTTCATTCTCAAACTTCAGCTGAATCTCTCTTGTAGCGGGGCAAAGGCCATACTAGATTTTCAGTAGGATGTGTTCCAGAGCATGGAGATTCATTGCATCACAATTTATTTACACCAATTGTCCAACAAATCTTAATATATGATAATTTATGTTTTTGTGCACTATGTATTGTTACTTTCAGATCTTTCAAAAATGTTTAATTTATGTTCTCTTTCTCTCATTCATTTGCGATATATTGACTCCAGTAGATGTGCAACTCTGTGGTATCTAATTATACATCAAGACCATTCAGAAAGCAATGTAAACTACTGAACATACTTATATTGTCTAGAAAATCACTACAGCCAAACAAATGCTGGGTTGATGGATATGTCCTGAATAAGATGCTACCTATGCTACCAAATAAAGATACTTATAAGCCCTCACAATGTTCTATTTTAAGTCTTACTAATCAGTTGATTGATTAGTGTTGTTGATTTTATTTTATGTCATGATGTTAACCTTTCAAGTATCTTCATTTTTTTGGTTATATTTTTATTGCATTTGTTACCTTAGCATATGTTTGATTCCATTACCTTTGTACAAGTACAATGGATTGATATGTACTGATGCTGACTTAAAAAAAACTGGAGTCCAATAGGAGAAACTTGAAAAAGGGTAATGAAGTTTTGCTAATCTCAGGAAACAAATAATAACACACACAAATTGACATTTCGAATAAAAGGCCTTTATGGAGACTAAAAAGATAGCAAAAAGCGACAGTAAGAATGGCAGTATTATCATTTGTTGTTCTTACGAACATCAACAGAACAACAATATGAATAAATGATTGAGGCAGGAGATCATGGAGCAAAATAAAGATGAATAATCTTTATAAATCCAGATATGGCTTGAAGATTATATGTATGACAATGTATAGATGTTGCTGATTCAGTGGTAGAGTGGTTACTAGACCTGTATCACAAACACAGCTTGCTTGAACTTGCTTGTGGTTTGACAGTTGACTGCTCAAATTGTACTGGCAATATGATGGCAGTATTAGTGGTGAGGGGGGTGGGGTTGTATCCCCTCTTCTGTAGGAAATCAGAACATGGCTTCTAGTACTAGGACTTTAGCCAAAAAGGTGGGTAACCTCCCCCCCCCCTATTTTCCACAAAAACAGTAATTGGATTTCTCATGAGAAGGGAAATTGCTCTGTAAAACTGGCACATGACCTTTTTCATTTTTTTTAAAAGGTAGCTTTCCCCCTTCACCTTATCTGAGGATGTGTGTACTGCAGTCCTGTTTAGCTGTGCTTCAAAATGCAGCCAATAGTTGTATAGCAATGTCCTATATAGAATATGCTTCACATCAATTATTATTAGATATATATTATAGATTCCATCATTGACATATGGATGTGAAAGTTGGAAATCTACCGCAATAATGGATAAGAAGTTAGTTGCCTTCGAGAATAGATGCCTCAGAAAAATCATAAATACTAATTGGAAAGACTTCAAATCACATGAAATACTAAGGGAGGAGACAAAACAAGAATATGTGACGAACATCATCAGAAAACGTCGCTGGACATATATCGGCTATGTACTTAGAATGAAGGAAGATAGAATTCCACGATAATCCTTCATGTGGACACCAGACAGGAAAAGAAAACGGAAGACCAAAAACAATTCTCAGAAGAACTTTTATGAATGAACTAAAATCAATAGGCATAAATGCACAAGACCTGCAATCCTTGGCAACTGACCGACAGGCATGGAGAACTATGACATCCGCCCTATGTGCCAAACTTGGCAAAAGAGGAACAGGCTGACTAACTGATATTATAGATGATTTTTTATAGAATATGCTTCAATTCTATTATTATTTATAGATACATTTTAAAAAAATCAAAGGGCTGTTTTTTGATGTTTTCATAGTCCACATGGAACATCTACATGTGCTTGCTTCCTGACTGTCTGTAAAAATGAGAAAGACCATCATCATGTATAGATAACTCAGTGCTTTTATCCTCTACAGGAAATTTTTAATGGATGCTCTGCCAATGGCCGGTACAGAAGGAGCTGTATCACTGATAACAACATTGATCAACACTAAACAAGTTGATGGGATCCTTGCCAAGTCCTGGCTAACTGCTATTACCTTGATCCAGGAACCGACTAGCAGCATGGTTGAAGATGGCCTGGTACGGCATTCTATGTGACATGTTTTGACCATATAGAGTTAAAGTGTAATCCTGATAAGATGAATATTGTCTTATCCCTGTATTTGTATGTGACCATCTGCAAGATATAATCAATGTAGTCAGAATTATGTCTTTTGTACTTCCAAGATCTGTTGAGATCTTCCTATCCTTAAACTGTGTTGACGTAGAACCATTTTTTGTAGTGGAAATAAAATTCCACTCGAACTTGGAATTGAAACAGATTTGTGGAAGAATGACCAGGGTTAAAGTTTACCCAATGGGTAAGGGTTCCCTGTGAGTCTCTCGAGAAGTTGGCACTTGCAATATTTGACAGAGCTGAAAAACATATTCTGAAATAGGATTCCGTAGAGAGTTAAACCCTGAACTAGAATTATGTTTACAGTTATGCTGTCTACATATAACTCCATGGGTGGAGGTTATGTCCCTAAATAGAATTCCATGGAAAGCTATGTCCCACTAAATAGAATTCCATGGAAAGCTATGTCCCACTAAATAGAATTCCATGGAAAGTTATGTCCCACTAAATAGAATTCCATGGAAAGTTATGTCCCACTAAATATAATTCCACGAAGAGTGATTCCCCTTAAATAAAATTCCATAGAAAGATATGCCTCCTAAGTATAATTGCATAGAGAGTTAGTTACATCCCTATTTTCTGATAAAAATTAGAATGTTAAGAGTAATAAATAAATAAACTAGACACTGGTAATAACATTATTTTGTTTGTTATGTTCTATTTACAGAAACTGCTTCAAGGTCCAATGTCCAGCGATGCTCTGCTTCCAGTGTCTGCATTATTAAACAAATACTGCGTGACATCTGGCAGTTGTGACAGTGATCACTTCATTCGACAGATTGTGAATCTCCTCAACAATAAGGTTCCAAAATATTGCAGTGTCGATGATAAGAATCTGAAGGAGGTTAGTAGTATGTAGCATAGCTGTTTTTTGTGTGTTTTTTTTTTGCTACTGCTTTCCTTCTCAATCTCTTGCTTGATAGGAGGATGTTCTTCTTCTTCTTCAGCATTCATTCTCAAACTCCCGCTGGATCTTCCTTATAGCAAGACCATGGTCCTACTAGATTTCCAGCAGGATGTAGTCCAGAGAATGGAAATGCGTCGTGTCCCCGTTTTATTTGCGCCAATGGCCTGACACATCCATCTTCGGTGGGATAGCAGGATGTAATCTTGTGAATGAATAATTTATGTTGTTGATTAATGCTTGGCTGTGATATCTGTACCTTTCAGCCCAATACATTCATATTTAGCAGTCATTTTTAGTCATTTTGACCTGTATGGGATGACTTCTTCTTTCATTCTTTTTGCGTTATACACCTTTATGCCTTGCAGCATCAGGGATAGAAGAGTTCTCTGGAGATGGATTTTTGTGTGTACTTTATATATTTTTGTTTTCATTAACTATTTTATTTCTGTAATCCATTGTTTGCGTGGTCTGACTTTGTAACCTTATGTCTATATGGAATGGCAATGGGCTTAATTGCCTCTTATGTCTGGCTGAAATATGTTGTTAACCTTTGATATCCCTTTAAATGGTATATTCTAACAAACCTGTGTTCTTTATTCTTCTGTTTCCTTTTTTGTTGTGAAGACATGTTATCTGGTTTTACAAGACTATTGGCATACCTAGTATGCAGATCCAAGCTGAGAGATGTATAAAATCCTAATTAAGCTGTCTAAAATCCTTAAACAGACAACAGGTTTAGTTATTGGCATTAACTGAGATCATTGCACTCTGGGTGAACCCACAGGTGCTCAGTCTCAATTTAAGAACCGCTGGTCTACACTGATCTCTCAATCACATCTTAGATACATAATATATTACAGATTGTAGTTTACATTTTTTTACAGTTTATGAAGCTTCACACCTAGGTCTATTGTTTGTCTAGTTGATTTCTTCATGTATTGTGCCTGTCTTGGTGGTATTCTTTCTGTTAATATACAGGCTTGTGGTCTGTATCTATTTTGATGTTAGGGATTACTCTTGCATCTATGGTGTATCTTGTTTTATTTATGCCTAATAAGTATGAAATCTATTTGTGATGATTGATTTAAGTTGTTCCACTTGTACCATCTTTTGATGTGGCTTTTCCTATGCTGGAAAAAGGTGTTTGTTATCATTAATCCATGCTCTAGGCATAGGTTGATAATTTCTTTGCCGTTTTGTTGCATTCTGTTGTTAGATTGCAAAAGCTGCCAAGACATATTTTGTGCCATGGTTTTTTTTGTGTCCGACTCTGCCATTGAAATCTCCCATAACATAAAGTTCTTGTCTTCAATTTATTCACTATATCAATTTGTTAATACATATTTTTCAATAATATCTTTAGGTCCTGGTGCTCTTGAAAACCATAGGAAATATAGGTCATAGTTTACTAACCTCAACCTTGGATACATGTATTAGTTCTACATCATCCCCACTTGAGGTCAAGGTTGCTGCTATTGATGCTTACAGACGTATGCCATGTGATAATTCATTTGATCAGGTTTGTACATGTTACATTTTTTAATTTGTGTAGCATTTATTCTCTGCTATATTTCTGGTGCTGATTCAAGACCTATAACACTAGTCAATAAATTCTCAAATATGTGTTGTACCAGAATTCATTTCTTATTGATTTTGGCATGCAGATTTCAAATATCACAATGAAATTCCCCAATTGGCTGTGGTTATTTTTTTATTATGAATTTAAATTTCAGCAATACAAAAATGTATACTTGTTTAATCTCTTTGGTGAACAGTTATACTTTACACTTTAGCATTTTAAAAGTTGATATTACAAATTCAGTTAAGTGATATTTCACCATACAATGTTAGAAAAAAAAAAAACAATATTTAAAGTTCAGATATATTTCTAAACAGCACATTTCTAAACAGCACATTTGAACTCCTACGGTCATTATTTAATCGCTATTCAAGCTTGCTTCTTGTAGTTAATTGTCAGTGAGGTGTCTTGTCACAGTCCAACAGTAATCAGCAAACATTGAAGGGCTCCAATTGCCTTGATACCTTGTCTATAGCAGCAATGTCTTGGTGAAATCATTCACAATGTTCATCACTGACCGCTCTGCCGTTTGACTTTTAAAATCCAAATGAGAATCCCGAAAATGAATTTTTAAAGACATGTTGCAGCCTAGACCCCTAAATTCTGGGTCCTTGAGGTTGATGGCTCACAAATGTCATCTTCTTCATCATTGGAAGCAGCTGAAAATTATTCTTTCACTTTGGGAACTGGTAGGGCATCGGCGTGCTGTACCGGATGCTTGGATATTGCAGAATCAATTTTTTCTTCTTTGATATTCCTTTCCCAATTGGAGGCACCATGCAAAAGTAACAGTTATTGATATGATCAGTGGGTTCTCCAAATCATTGAAACTGCAAATCGCATAGATTGCCATTTGTCAGCCAACCACAGATTAAGATGTGCAGCACATGTATTGTACCATATGCGTGTTGCCCAACTCTTATCTTGATCTTCCATCCTACAGCCAAAATACAAGTTGTATGCTTTCTTAATCACTTTAGACATATTTCGTCTTTGTGATAGAAAAGTTACTTTGCCACATATATAACAAATTATTCGCACTGTTGACACATGTCCTTGGCATTTCTAACAAAGACACTTTTGAGAATGAAAAATGCAATACTAACAATGAAATGTAATCAATGATAAGATATTTATATATAAATGTGATGTAATACCAGGTAGGATTGCATCATATGCTTCTAGTTACATTTTTATTGATCAGAATCAATAATTCCGTCTACCACAGCTGCTGCGTCCTATATATATATAAATATCTAGGATGTGATACACCTACATACACCAAGAAACTTTCTTAGTCAGCACAAGTGACTAGAGTTACGCTGCCTGTATTTTATAAGTAGGACTTATCACCAGAGGGAATGAATAAAGAGTTTGTGTAACAAATGAGCTACAGTAATACTCAGTATGTAGGCCCATATATCCTTTAATATCTGTTGGAGATTAGCGAACACCTCTGGAACTACCTAAAAAGCAATAGGGTCAGTTTAAAAACATTGTCTAATTATCAGTTTCTCCCAGAACAGAAATGAATCCCTTGATGAATTATAAAACCAAAAGATAGGAAACAAGACATGAACCCAGTCCATCCAGTTGGCAATGTCATCAGTGAAAGACAAAACATTTACTAATTCAAAAATGTATTCAAATAATTTTGAAAAAATAGCATCTTTCTGTTAGGATGCTGTTGGCCAAGATAGTAAATGGTTTGTTTTTCCCTGCTAACAGAGTTGCCAGCTGGATGGATCATGTTTGAATAATGCTTACTAATTTCTGGTTACTTCTACAATAGTTTTATGATACCTCTGTATGTTCTCAAGTTTGTTATGAAACTTACACTAACTATGTTATTTTGACTTCAGAGAGACAGTGCAGTTTGGTCAGTTCTGCGAGACCCGAGCCATGACTCTGAGCTGAGAATTACTGCGTACCTATCTATTATGAGGTGTCCAGATGATAGCACACTGAATCAGATTTCTCAGTTTCTGGACAAAGAGACAGATGATCATCTTGGGGGTTTCATTTATTCTCATCTCAAGAACCTGCAGAAAACCTCAGACCCTTTGAAGCAAGACATTGCCAAGGCCATCAGTTCGTAAGTTGGAAAATTCTTTCTGTATGCTCTGTTCATGTAGTTCTCTTTAATACCATGATAAAATTATGTTTATTGAATATTTCAAGTGTATTAGGTTCTTTTATACCATGATAAAATTATGTTTACTGAATATTTCAAGTGTATTAGGTTCTTTTATACCATAATAAAATTATGTTTATTGAATATTTCAAGTGTATTAGGTTCTTTTATACCATGATAAAATTATGTTTATTGAATATTTCAAGTGTATTAGGTTCTTTTATACCATGATAAAATTATGTTTATTGAATATTTCAAGTGTATTAGGTTCTTTTATACCATGATAAAATTATGTTTATTGAATATTTCAAGTGTATTAGGTTCTTTTATACCATAATAAAATTATGTTTATTGAATATTTCAAGTGTATTAGGTTCTTTTATACCATGATAAAATTATGTTTATTGAATATTTCAAGTGTATTAGGTTCTTTTATACCATGATAAAATTATGTTTACTGAATATTTCAAGTGTATTAGGTTCTTTTATACCATGATAAAATTATGTTTATTGAATATTTCAAGTGTATTAGGTTCTTTTATACCATGATAAAATTATGTTTACTGAATATTTCAAGTGTATTAGGTTCTTTTATACCATAATAAAATTATGTTTATTGAATATTTCAAGTGTATTAGGTTCTTTTATACCATAATAAAATTATGTTTACTGAATATTTCAAGTGTATTAGGTTCTTTTATACCATGATAAAATTATGTTTATTGAATATTTCAAGTGTATTAGGTTCTTTTATACCATAATAAAATTATATTTACTGAATATTTCAAGTGTATTAGGTTCTTTTATACCATGATAAAATTATGTTTACTGAATATTTCAAGTGTATTAGGTTCTTTTATACCATGATAAAATTATGTTTACTGAATATTTCAAGTGTATTAGGTTCTTTTATACCATGATAAAATTATGTTTACTGAATATTTCAAGTGTATTAGGTTCTTTTATACCATGATAAAATTATGTTTACTGAATATTTCAAGTGTATTAGGTTTATGTAACAGGTATATTTAATATGGAAAAAAAAATTACGATAGGCCTAAGTTTGTATATTAATGTTTCTATGTGTGTGGTATCAACTTCTCTGTAACGTGTGGTTTGGAGAGGAAGAAATCTATTTGGCCAGAAACTGGATGCATATGTAAACTAAAGTGCTAAGTGGCATCACTACTGAATATTTCATTTTAGGAAAGCAACTAAGCTGAAACTAAATAGAAAAAGAACCTTGTAAATACACACACATTTTATTTATGCAATATTTGGGACAAGTAAACAAATTAAAAACAACTTGCAGAATATCATACAAACCATGTATCATCTTGATAGTTTTAGAGATCAATTGAAAATAATTTGGCTTTACAGAGAAACAACTCTTAGAATTGTGAGCACACAAAAAAATGACCAAGATATATTAGTCCAATCAGTTTGTATTAAAGAAAACTACATTGTTTTAATATAGTGTTATATTTATGATAAATAGACACATTTGGGAGTTGTTACTGAAATGGATAAATGATACCTAATAATCCAACAACAGTTTTCTTCTTCTTCTTCTTTCATTCACTTGAAACATGTCTATATCTGTAATTCTGTCTCCTGAATAAAACTCACTGTCTTTTGTAGTTCATACAGTGGTCCATAGAGCTTTGATTCCAGTGTTGTTTCTTCTGGCCAATATGTCTGCCTCAGCATTTCATGCTCAGAACACTCTTGAAGTATATGTTTGGCACTCTGTGCTGCCTGTCCACATGTACACATGGCCGTGTTGCCAATCTTGAACTTTGTATACATGTGGCTGTGGAGTCAGCTGTGTCCTGTTCTGAGGTGTAGAATTATAACTTGTTCTGATCAACAATAGTTTAAAGGTATTGTTCTATACAGGATAAGTGTAAATTATTTATATAATTTTCTGTAGTGGATTGAATTCTACGCAACAATATATTTTCCATAATTCTAGGTATAGCTTCAAAGAGTTTGATCTAAATCTGTTGAAGTACTCCAGTAACCATGAGGCCTCAATGCTCATCAACCGTCTGAACCTTGGTTTCACTGCAGACAGTAACATTATCATGAGTTCCAAATCTCCCCTACCACGATCTGCTATGCTGAACCTCACTGTTGACCTATTTGGCAGCTCTATCAACCTTCTAGAGATTGGAGGACGTGTGGAAGGATTAGAGATTTTAGTGGAGAAACTACTCGGACCAACTGGATATTTCCCTAGCAAAGACAGCAATCAGGTAATTGTTTCAATAGATTTTTTTTATAAACTTTAATCATAAATTTTATTTGCTTTTTCATAATTTTACTTTCTAGTGGGTGGTATATGATGGTGTTCAAATCTCTGTAACGTTTATTCTCTAGTCTTTTGAGCTGAAAATTGGTACTCAGACATGCTGAATTGTAGGAGAATTGTGGAATGCCAATAGTGCTACTGTGTTAGTGCTTTGCTTCTGGTCATTTTATTTTACTCACACCTGAAACTTAGCGATTTTTTAGTTTTAGTTTTAAACTGAGTGTCCATTAACCAGAAGTAGGAGTGAAAAAAGGTGTGGCCTTTTCACACACCAGGTAATTTTATTACCATTCACAGGTCTGGAACTTAGTTCAAGGGAGATACAAAATTCAAAGTGAGACAAGAACTGACTTCAGTTGAACAATAAATATGTCAGGTTTATTCACACTACCAAGGTAGACAATGCAGTATCTCACTCTAAGGGGAAATAATTGCCATGTGGTGGAGAATAAATATGTCTTGTTTAGACATGTCTAATATATGACTAAAAGATTAATATTTTAACTACAACTTCCAAGTGTTTACTAAATAGAACTTGGTATATAATAATAGCCGTTCACTGTAAGCAATGATGACAACAGTTACAGGCATGTGTTGTTACATCTCTCTTGTGTATGCAGAGATACAGTTACAGGCATGTGTTGTTGTATCTCTCTTGTGTATGCAGAGATACAGTTACAGGCATGTGTTGTTACATCTCTCTTGTGTGTGCAGAGATACAGTTACAGGCATGTGTTGTTACATCTCTCTTGTGTGTGCAGAGATACAGTTACAGGCATGTGTTGTTACATCTCTCTTGTGTATGCAGAGATACAGTTACAGGCATGTGTTGTTGTATCTCTCTTGTGTATGCAGAGATACAGTTACAGGCATGTGTTGTTACATCTCTCTTGTGTATGCAGAGATACAGTTACAGGCATGTGTTGTTACATCTCTCTTGTGTATGCAGAGATACAGTTACAGGCATGTGTTGTTGTATCTCTCTTGTGTATGCAGAGATACAGTTACAGGCATGTGTTGTTACATCTCTCTTGTGTGTGCAGAGATACAGTTACAGGCATGTGTTGTTACATCTCTCTTGTGTATGCAGAGATACAGTTACAGGCATGTGTTGTTACATCTCTCTTGTGTGTGCAGAGATACAGTTACAGGCATGTGTTGTTACATCTCTCTTGTGTGTGCAGAGATACAGTTACAGGCATGTGTTGTTACATCTCTCTTGTGTATGCAGAGATACAGTTTCAGGCATGTGTTGTTACATCTCTCTTGTGTATGCAGAGATACAGTTTCAGGCATGTGTTGTTACATCTCTCTTGTGTATGCAGAGATACAGTTACAGGCATGTGTTGTTACATCTCTCTTGTGTGTGCAGAGATACAGTTACAGGCATGTGTTGTTACATCTCTCTTGTGTGTGCAGAGATACAGTTACAGGCATGTGTTGTTACATCTCTCTTGTGTGTGCAGAGATACAGTTACAGGCATGTGTTGTTACATCTCTCTTGTGTGTGCAGAGATACAGTTACAGGCATGTGTTGTTACATCATGTGTTGTTACATCTCTCTTGTGTATGCAGAGATACAGTTACAGGCATGTGTTGTTGTATCTCTCTTGTGTATGCAGAGATACAGTTACAGGCATGTGTTGTTACATCTCTCTTGTGTATGCAGAGATACAGTTACAGGCATGTGTTGTTACATCTCTCTTGTGTATGAAGAGATACAGTTACAGGCATGTGTTGTTACATCTCTCTTGTGTATGAAGAGATACAGTTACAGGCATGTGTTGTTGTATCTCTCTTGTGTATGCAGAGATACAGTTACAGGCATGTGTTGTTGTATCTCTCTTGTGTATGCAGAGATACAGTTACAGGCATGTGTTGTTACATCTCTCTTGTGTATGCAGAGATACAGTTACAGGCATGTGTTGTTACATCTCTCTTGTGTATGAAGAGATACAGTTACAGGCATGTGCTGTTGTATCTCTCTTGTGTATGCAGAGATACAGTTACAGGCATGTGTTGTTGTATCTCTCTTGTGTATGCAGAGATACAGTTACAGGCATGTGTTGTTACATCTCTCTTGTGTATGCAGAGATACAGTTACAGGCATGTGTTGTTACATCTCTCTTGTGTATGCAGAGATACAGTTACAGGCATGTGTTGTTACATCTCTCTTGTGTATGAAGAGATACAGTTACAGGCATGTGTTGTTACATCTCTCTTGTGTATGCAGAGATACAGTTACAGGCATGTGTTGTTACATCTCTCTTGTGTATGAAGAGATACAGTTACAGGCATGTGTTGTTGTATCTCTCTTGTGTATGCAGAGATACAGTTACAGGCATGTGTTGTTACATCTCTCTTGTGTATGCAGAGATACAGTTACAGGCATGTGTTGTTACATCTCTCTTGTGTATGCAGAGATACAGTTACAGGCATGTGTTGTTACATCTCTCTTGTGTATGCAGAGATACAGTTACAGGCATGTGTTGTTACATCTCTCTTGTGTATGCAGAGATACAGTTACAGGCATGTGTTGTTACATCTCTCTTGTGTGTGCAGAGATGACTAAAAAAGTTCAATTCTGGCATACAATTTCCTGTCCTATTTCGATCTGCATGGTAACCTGAGTGCCGAGACCCAAGAGTCATTGATTCTCATTGTTTTTCATGTTTCTTGCACATTACACAGTTACACATCATAACTTTCTATTCAATTAGAGAATAAAAATCCATAAAAATCAAAGGTAAAATCGTTAAACGTGATAAAAGATTCAACATGTGTCAACATGGCAACAAAAACAATCAAATAAAATAACAAAATGTCAGCACAGTGATTTACAAAAACAGATTTGGATTTATCTTTTTTATCAAATAAAATTTATGTCTTCAAAGAAAATTTTACTATGCTATTGAATAGTAAATATACCGCATCATACCAACCATCATGCAACAGTAAATGACATGTCTATTTTGTAAGGTCCTCCTATTGTGGAAACCTTAAAGCATTTCATCTATATATTGTTCTTTAATCCCCTCAGAGTAGAAGATTTCCTCGCAGAGCATTGCATACCCCTGAGAGTAAGAGCCATCTGAGTATTAAATAAAGTTCTGGAAAAATCTCCCCATTGCACAAAGGGTTAAAAGAGCCATATTGCTCATAATATCTGGGGATTATAACAAGCAAACATAATAAATAATATAAAATATTTGTTATAAAACATCTGACAAAGACATTTCAAATACAGTGAAACAAGGCTAGATATTCATGTTCCCTTTTTTCTTATATCTTCTTAAGGGTAATGGCAAGTTGAGTGATGTTAGAGGATCAGTCTACGCTCGTGTATTTGGCAATGAACTTTACTACGAACATATTAAGGGCGCTCAAAGTTTACCAGGTCCAGCAAAGATGCCAAACTTTTTGGATATTCTAATCTCTTTTGCCAACAGACAGGAAGTTGCATATACTCACAGTGGACAGCTCATGGAAGTTTCTCTAACTGTTCCAACAGCAGCTGGTAGGACTGTCTTTCTGAAAAATATTCATTCATTGATAATATATTTTTTTTACTAATTTGTCATTTAATTCACAAATTTATTAATTCATCTATCATTTCATTCACAACTTTATTCATTAAATTGTCATTTCATAACCTTCTAGTGAATATTAAGATTGTGTAATGGAAAATATGAACTTTTATTTTTCCGGGTGCAACATACGGCTGTGAAAAATGGACTCTAAGTAAAACAGCGGCAAAGAGGATCAACGCCTTCGAGCTGAAATGCTACAGGAAGATACTTAGAATATCATGGAAGGATAAAATCAGAAACTCAGATATTATAAACACACTGAATATTCCAGAGTGTTGGTTACTAAACACAATAACAAAAAGAAAACTACGCCTGTTTGGTTATATAAAGAGACATAACTGTTTAGAAAGACAAATAATGGAGGGAAGAGTACCTGGGAAGAGGAGAAAGGGCAGACCAAGAAGACGATGGACTGACGACATTAAAGATAACATGAATACATCGCTAGAAAATGCAAGCCACATCGCCCAAGACAGAAAGAGGTTCAGAGAGTTCATTAGGAAGACAACATTCTGGAAGGAATACGTCACATGACATCAATGGAAAATTCATTCTGATGTAAGTCCTACACAAAGATTATGTAATCAATTTTACACAATATTTCAGGTTTGCCTCTGGAAATCTCAGTCAATGGTTCCTTGAACCTCGATCTTAAGGCAGAAGGCAAGGCAGATCTCCGTAGAGTTGCTACATCACCTAGATCAATGGAGATTGATGGAGAAATCAGACCAAGGTTTATACACATTTTTGTTTCGACTGAATAAATGAATTTGCATGATAAATCATCAACTAAAATCATACTATTCTTGGTCAGTCAACCATTTTGTAATTCAACCCACTAACTATTGATGTCACTCAACTATTAACTGATCTCCACCCACTAACTATTGATGTCACCCAACTATTAACTGATCTCCACCCACTAACTATTGATGTCACTCAACTATTAACTGATCTCCACCCACTAACTATTGATGTCACTCAACTATTAACTGATCTCCACCCACTAACTATTGATGTCACTCAACTATTAACTGATCTCCACTCACTAACTATTGATGTCACTCAACTATTAACTGATCTCCACCCACTAACTATTGATGTCACTCAACTATTAACTGATCTCCACCCACTAACTATTGATGTCACTCAACTATTAACTGATCTCCACCCACTAACTATTGATGTCACTCAACTATTAACTGATCTCCACTCACTAACTATTGATGTCACTCAACTATTAACTGATCTCCACCCACTAACTATTGATGTCACTCAACTATTAACTGATCTCCACCCACTAACTATGCTATTCATCTATCAATGAAACAGTTTATCTATAAAACATAAAACATGGTTGATTGATTGATTGATTGATTGATTGGTTGGAAATTAAAGCTTATTTTCATGAGGCACATCCCACAGAAATTAGTGCATCTAGGTTATTTCATGGTACCAGATTCCTTCTGTGTAAGAAGCTTTTCTTAAGACATTGCATGCTGCCATGAGTTGTAGTCTTCTGGCTATGAAAAATATCTCTAGACAAACCATGCTACTGCCTTTAGGAAAAAGGAGCTAATTACTAATTATTCTATCTATCCATGTTCCTTCTGTACTAAATACGGTTCATAGGGAAAAAAGCCAGCGCTCTCCAGTTCAAGTAATAGATGCTACTGTGTGTAATTTTTACATGATGTTGAGACCCATAGTCATACCCTCTTTGATGGTTGTTCTGCAAAGAATCTCTCTTGGTCTTCCTCTTTTTCTTTTGCCACCTGGTATCCATTTTAAACTTATGATTCCTGGGGATCAAAACAACGACATGTCAAGAAGTGTGATCATCACAAAATTGGGCAGATCAAAAATGAGTTTATCCTGTCACAAAGATCTGCTAGAAGTTATAATATTTATGTAGCTTTCAGTAATTGTACTATTTGCTTATGTTTTCACCCTTTACTTAATTAAACATTTAAATTTTGACTCCGGGTATCTGTTTTCATATCAGTAATACATTATTTCACATCAGTAATACATGATTTCACATCAGTAATACATGATTTCTTTCATTAGTGCCGCACTTGAGATTACTGGAACAATGGCTATTAATGCAATGTCTACAAGAATGGGTCTAAGAATGCGCAACACAATGCATTCCAGCACTTGGCTAAAGGGAAACATTAAAATTGACAGAGGACATGTCCTTAGCATTGAGATTGACCCCCCTGGGGACAAGATGGAAATCTTTAATGCCAGGTAAGCTTTCATTGATCTTCATTTATTAATAGTTATATCTACATATCCATTTTAATATTGCTTTCTTATTTTGTTATTTGTGACCATAATCTACTCTGTTAGTCTGGTTACTAGATATCTTTTAGCTATAGAACCAACTCTTGATGTCTAATAACCAGGCTTCAAGAGTAGATCTTATGCTAGTCATCAAGTCAGCAGTAACAAAGATAGAAGCCAATGTTAACACGGATAGGTAGGAATATGTTATATGTGATTTGGAAATAATTAATAGAATAAAAAAGAATAGATAATTTAATTAGTATAAACAATTTAAGGATTAAACTTTTCAACAAAACTCCTGTCTCTTGTCAGGAAACAATTATAGAAATAAATATGATCTTCTTCTTCTGCGTTCGTTCTCAAACTCCTGAGATTAGCAGGATGTAGTCCGGAGAATGGAATGTGTTGTGTCATGGTTTACAGCATTGCTGCGATATCTGCACCTTCTGGCCTGATACATCCGACTTCAGCATGGCTTTGGGTCACTGACCCTATTTAGGATGGGACAGCCAACTCCATCTCATAACCTCCTTAGTCGCCTCTTACGACATGCATGGAAGGTAAACAGTGTTGCTATTCTTTGCTCCCCTTTCGGGCCCTAGCAACACATGGGTGATAAATATGATAATATGTAGTGTATTGTCAGGGCTTGGAAGTGTAGCAAAGCATAGTAACACCATGACCTGCGATGTATGTCATAACAGATGACATAGGAGGTATGGGAGTGAAGTTTGTCTATCTCATGTGTCAAAGTGACCCAAAAGTCATGCTGAAGTTGAATGTGTCAGGTTTAGAGGCAGACATTGCAGCACAGCTGTAAACTGAAATGCATTGCATTCTGTTCTTCAGCATGATATTGAAAATTAACAGAGAAGAAGAAGAATATATAGTAAAAACCTCTAGAGGAAAAAAATCCAGGAAAAACAAAGAATACAATTAAAATAATAATGTAACTGATGTACACATATCTAATAACTAGAATCTCAGAAGTGTTCATAGCAAACCAACCCTGGGCCATGTTCACTGGGGATAGATAGAGCAGCCATTAGAGGTGTTAATAGCAAACCAACCCTGGGCCATGTTCACTGGGGATGGATGGAGCAGCCATCTGTGCATTCCCCACTATTCAAGGGGCCTCTCTAATTATGCACAGCTAACATGTGTGCCTGATTTTGTACTCTCCTAGATAATTATCAAATCCTGCATAGAGTTGCTTTTCACCGCATCCAATGTGCACCTGTTTACAGTCAGGGCACCATGTATACATTGTCAGCTAGAACTATAGTCAGGGTCGGAAGTCATCTGGTTCCCCTAGTGTGATGTGCAATACAGGGTTCTTAGAGTGTTGCACTACAAAGAAAAAACATAATTATACAGATAAAATGCTGTGTGGCTTCTATAAGAGAAAAGCATCACTCTAATGGCATGCTATTTACTCAAAGTTCACTGTTGCATAATGGCTAGTCTGATAGGACAATAATGAGATCTTCAGACCTTCCAAATGCAGAGAATGATAAAATGATATTCTTTCATCAGGTCACAGTTCTTCATACTTCACGATGATAAAATGATATTCTTTCATCAGGTCACAGTTCTTCATACTTCACGATGATAAAATGATATTCTTTCATCAGGTCACAGTTCTTCATACTTCACGATGATAAAATGATATTCTTTCATCAGGTCACAGTTCTTCATACTTCACGATGATAAAATAATATTCTTTCATCAGGTCACAGTTCTTCATACTTCATGATGATAAAATGATATTCTTTCATCAGGTCATAGTTCTTCATACTTCACGATGATAAAATAATATTCTTTCATCAGGTCACAGTTCTTCATACTTCACGATGATATTGAGAAGGAACAGAACATGATCACCAACAATTACCAGCAATACAAACTCTGTTCTGGTAAGCAATGTTCTAGCTTATGTCTGTGATGCATGTTTAGGGAATTTCTAAAGAAAGTACGTATAAAGATCGTTATCATTTAAGTGTAAAGATACTGCAGTCAGATGTGTCAGGCCACTAGCGTAAATAAAATTGGCAACACAACACATCTACATGCTATAGACTACATTCTGTTGAGAGTCTCACTGGACTACTGTTTTGCTACATGAGAGATCTAGCAAGAGTCTGGAAATGAATGGTAAAATAAAAGGAACTATAAAGGTAATAGAAATATAAACATAGATATCATTATAAAGGTAATAGAGCAAGAGGTTGTTCATGCAAGTGATGGATTGAAAGAATATCTGAGACAGTAAATACCACTATATATGAGATAGTAAATATCACTATATATGAGATAGTAAATATCACTATATATGAGACAGTAAATACCACTATATATGAGACAGTAAATACCACTATATATGAGACAGTAAATACCACTATATATGATACAGTAAATACCACTATATATGATACAGTAAATACCACTATATATGAGACAGTAAATACCACTATATATGAGACAGTAAATACCACTATATATGAGACAGTAAATACCACTATATATGAGACAGCAAATACCACTATATCTGATACAGTAAATACCACTATATATGAGACAGCAAATACCACTATATCTGATACAGTAAATACCACTATATATGAGACAGTAAATACCACTATATATGAGACAGCAAATACCACTATATATGATACAGCAAATACCACTATACATGAGACAGTAAATACCACTATATCTGATACAGTAAATACCACTATATATGAGACAGTAAATACCACTATATATGAGACAGTAAATACCACTATATATGAGACAGTAAATACCACTATATATGAGACAGTAAATACCACTATATATGAGACAGCAAATACCACTATATATGAGACAGCAAATACCACTATACATGAGACAGTAAATACCACTATATATGAGACAGCAAATACCACTATATCTGATACAGTAAATACCACTATATATGAGACAGTAAATACCACTATATATGAGACAGTAAATACCACTATATATGAGACAGTAAATACCACTATATATGAGACAGTAAATACCACTATATATGAGACAGTAAATACCACTATATATGAGACAGCAAATACCACTATATCTGATACAGTAAATACCACTATATATGAGACAGCAAATACCACTATATCTGATACAGTAAATACCATTTTATATGAGACAGTAAATACCACTATATATGAGACAGCAAATACCACTATATATGATACAGCAAATACCACTATACATGAGACAGTAAATACCACTATATCTGATACAGTAAATACCACTATATATGAGACAGTAAATACCACTATATATGAGACAGTAAATACCACTATATATGAGACAGTAAATACCACTATATATGAGACAGTAAATACCACTATATATGAGACAGCAAATACCACTATATATGAGACAGCAAATACCACTATACATGAGACAGTAAATACCACTATATATGAGACAGCAAATACCACTATATCTGATACAGTAAATACCACTATATATGAGACAGTAAATACCACTATATATGAGACAGTAAATACCACTATATATGAGACAGTAAATACCACTATATATGATACAGTAAATACCACTATATATGAGACAGTAAATACCACTATATATGATACAGTAAATACCACTACATATGAGACAGTAAATACCACTATATATGAGACAGTAAATACCACTATATATGATACAGTAAATACCACTATATATGAGACAGTAAATACCACTATATATGAGACAGTAAATACCACTATATATGAGACAGTAAATACCACTATATATGAGACAGCAAATACCACTATATCTGATACAGTAAATACCACTATATATGAGACAGTAAATACCACTATATATGAGACAGCAAATACCACTATATCTGATACAGTAAATACCACTATATATGAGACAGTAAATACCACTATATATGAGACAGTAAATACCACTATATATGAGACAGCAAATACCACTATATCTGATACAGTAAATACCACTATATATGAGACAGTAAATACCACTATATATGAGACAGTAAATACCACTATATATGAGACAGTAAATACCACTATATATGATACAGTAAATACCACTATATATGAGACAGTAAATACCACTATATATGATACAGTAAATACCACTACATATGAGACAGTAAATACCACTATATATGAGACAGTAAATACCACTATATATGATACAGTAAATACCACTATATATGAGACAGTAAATACCACTATATATGAGACAGTAAATACCACTATATATGAGACAGTAAATACCACTATATATGAGACAGCAAATACCACTATATCTGATACAGTAAATACCACTATATATGAGACAGTAAATACCACTATATATGAGACAGCAAATACCACTATATCTGATACAGTAAATACCACTATATATGAGACAGTAAATACCACTATATATGAGACAGTAAATACCACTATACATGAGACAGTAAATACCACTATATATGAGAGAGTAAATACCACTATATATGAGACAGTAAATACCACTATATATGAGACAGCAAATACCACTATATCTGATACAGTAAATACCACTATATATGAGACAGTAAATACCACTATATATGAGACAGTAAATACCACTATATATGAGACAGCAAATACCACTATATATGAGACAGCAAATACCACTATACATGAGACAGTAAATACCACTATATATGAGACAGCAAATACCACTATATCTGATACAGTAAATACCACTATATATGAGACAGTAAATACCACTATATATGATACAGTAAATACCACTATACATGAGACAGTAAATACCACTATATATGAGACAGTAAATACCACTATATATGAGACAGCAAATACCACTATATCTGATACAGTAAATACCACTATATATGAGACAGTAAATACCACTATATATGAGACAGCAAATACCACTATATCTGATACAGTAAATACCACTATATATGAGACAGTAAATACCACTATATATGAGACAGTAAATACCACTATACATGAGACAGTAAATACCACTATATATGAGAGAGTAAATACCACTATATATGAGACAGTAAATACCACTATATATGAGACAGCAAATACCACTATATCTGATACAGTAAATACCACTATATATGAGACAGTAAATACCACTATATATGAGACAGTAAATACCACTATACATGAGACAGTAAATACCACTATATATGAGACAGTAAATACCACTATATATGAGACAGTAAATACCACTATATATGAGACAGTAAATACCACTATATATGAGACAGTAAATACCACTATATATGAGACAGTAAATACCACTATATCTGATACAGTAAATACCACTATATCTGATACAGTAAATACCACTATATATGATACAGTAAATACCACTATATATGAGACAGTAAATACCACTATACATGAGACAGTAAATACCACTATATATGAGACAGTAAATACCACTATATATGAGACAGTAAATACCACTATATATGAGACAGCAAATACCACTATATCTGATACAGTAAATACCACTATATATGAGACAGTAAGTACCACTATATATGAGACAGTAAATACCACTATATATGAGACAGCAAATACCACTATATCTGATACAGTAAATACCACTATATATGAGACAGTAAATACCACTATATATGAGACAGTAAATACCACTATACATGAGACAGTAAATACCACTATATATGAGACAGTAAATACCACTATATATGAGACAGTAAATACCACTATATATGATACAGTAAATACCACTATATATGAGACAGTAAATACCACTATACATGAGACAGTAAATACCACTATATATGAGACAGTAAATACCACTATACATGAGACAGTAAATACCACTATATATGAGACAGTAAATACCACTATATATGAGACAGTAAATACCACTATATATGATACAGTAAATACCACTATATATGAGACAGTAAATACCACTATACATGAGACAGTAAATACCACTATATATGAGACAGTAAATACCACTATACATGAGACAGTAAATACCACTATATATGAGACAGTAAATACCACTATATATGATACAGTAAATACCACTATATATGAGACAGTAAATACCACCATATATGAGACAGTCTATACATGAGACAGTAAATACCACTATATATGAGACAGTAAATACCACTATATATGAGACAGTATACATGAGACAGTAAATACCACTATATATGAGACAGTAAATACCACTATATATGAGACAGTATACATGAGACAGTAAATACCACTATATATGAGACAGTCTATACATGAGACAGTAAATACCACTATATATGAGACAGTCTATACATGAGACAGTAAATACCACTATACATAAGAAACGTAATAGCTCTTGTATCAGAATCTCTTTTGTAACCAACACTGAAAGAAAAAAATTGTAAATGAGAAGATAAATAAATAAAGAAATGTTTGGTCTTCTTTCCATGGAGTAATTAAAAATTGTTTATGCAGGTTTTCTGTTATATTACAGGTGACAAATTGGCCACAATTATTGGTGTTGAACTTTGTGGAGAACTTAAATTCCCTAATGCTTCTACTCAGAAGGACGCTCCATACTTTCCTTTAACTGGACCATCTAGCGTCAGCATTATGACATTCAGGAGGGACACACACACTAGCTACAAGGTGCTGGCCACAAGGAAAGAGGTAAACAATTCCTGTTATGAGCTAATATTGGATTACGTCATAGTTTCCCAAAGTGATCTATATGGAACCCCCCCCTCCCCCCAAGTGTTAATTCGACTTACCCCTCATCCATGTCCAAGAATAAAAATTGTGGGTGCATGAGATGTACTCTTTTTTAATAAAGATATGAATAAAAATTGTACATCTTCTTTTTTACAATTGACCACTCTACAAAAAATCCAGTCAAAGTGACCAGCACCATGTCAGCTGTCGAAACCACATTTGAAGTTAATATGTTTAGGAAAATTTAATATTAGTCTGTGGAAAACAAAAAATTTGGCAAGGAGACTATGGGGCAAAACAGTTTGTGATTCGCTAGTTTACATGATGTTCTTATAGTCTATGTCTTCATTTGTATAGTTTGTCATCAGCTTTTTAATGTTACAAAGTGCTCCCATTATCTTATCTTGTCTTGTTGAGTGTTCCTTTACTCTTTTAAAGAGACATTGTTAGAGTCTGTAGCCACGGCGATAGCAATATGGACAGCAAAAAACATGTCAAGCATAGACAGTTTACCATGGATTAGCTCTGAGCATACCAGCATGTACATACGAGAATCAGTTCTCTTGTACAGCTGGCCTACTTCTAGCAATATGGTTACGGATGTCTACTGTTCAGTGGAAGTGGTAAAAATACTGAACATAATAGTTACAAACACCGAAGTTAGATGTGTCAGGACATTGACTCAAAGAAAAATGGCAACAGAACACTTTTATATTTCCTGATGTACTTCCTGCTGGAAATCTAGTAGGAACATCCTGCTACAAAAGAGATCTGATGGAAGTTTGAGAATGAACGCTAAAAAAAAAAAAGACATCATTAGCATCAGGGTCAAGAAACCTAATGGTCAAGACTTTTCTTCAAAGATCAAGATACGCATTGATCAAGAGCTTGCTTCAATGATAAAAAAAACATACTGGTAAAGATCTTAATCAAAGATCAAGATACAAAATTGTGAAGACCTTGCTTCAAAAGTGAAGAAACAAATTAATGAAGATCTTCACTACCACATGGGATGTTTTCAGACTTCTGTGGCTAATGGAGTAAGAATGACATGACTCCTATCACTGTTATGATAATTCTTCAGTATCATCTTCTGTCAATGTCTTCCATTTGTTGTCATAGTCTCCAGTCTATTCACACAAAATATGACTTGTATCTTTACAGAGCAAAGAGAGCAGCACTGCCCAGTTCACAATGGACACACCCAACTCTAAAGTCAATCGCATGATTTCAACTGATGTCTTCATCGGCTACACCCCAGACAAGCAGATCGATGTAATGGTTGTCTCTCCATGGAAGACACTCAAATTAAACAGTTAAGTTGTTTTAAGCAAAGTTCTTGGGGATATTGAAGAATGTGGGGAAAATGGTGTTGGGTTTATATTTTTCTGTGAGTAAAGGCATTCAAGTGAAGATGTGGACAGCATCATACTGGATGCTTTAATTATCCCAGATTTGTTCTTGTAACAATTTCCAGGAATTTTAACAATCTTGGAGTCGTGTCATGACAAATTCCATCTAAAATGGGGTTTGAACTCTGAGTGACTTTGTAAAAATGACCTGCACTAATCACTGAATAAAGTTGTTTTACATCTAAATAAAAGTCTGTACATGTTCAGAAATGAAATAAATATGAGAAACTTGTTCAGAAATGAAATATGAGGAACATGTTCAGAAATGAAATAAATATGAGAAACATGATCAGAAATGAAATATGAGAAACATGTTCAGAAATGAAATAAATATGAGAAACATGTTCAGAAATGAAATATGAGAAACATGTTCAGAAATGAAATATGAGACACATGTTCAGAAATGAAATATGAGAAACATGATCAGAAATGAAATATGAGAAACATGATCAGAAATGAAATAAATATGAGAAACATGATCAGAAATGAAATAAATATGAGAAACTTGTTCAGAAATGAAATATAAGGAACATGTTCAGAAATGAAATAAATATGAGAAACATGATCAGAAATGAAATATGAGAAACATGTTCAGAAATGAAATATGAGAAACATGTTCAGAAATGAAATATGAGAAACATGATCAGAAATGAAATATGAGAAACATGATCAGAAATGAAATAAATATGAGAAACATGATCAGAAATGAAATATGAGAAACATGATCAGAAATGAAAGAAATATGAGAAACATGATCAGAAATGAAAGAAATATGAGAAACATGATCAGAAATGATTGTTAACAACCTTTTTTTTTTGTTACATATTGAATAGGTGCCCTAGTTACTAACAAGGACATCTTGAGCTTTTTGGGCAGTGTCCTCTTGGATGATAAAGACAAGTATGGGCTGACCACTGAAGTTAAAATCAGTAAGAATGGTAACAACTATGCATACACTCCATTCATTGAACTGACCCAAGGTGGACGTACTGACAATTTATTGTCTGGAATTGTGAACGTTGAACTTCCAAACAAAGTTGATGCCAATCTTGAGGTTAAGGGTGTTGGCATGTTGCCATATACAGTGGAAGGTATGTACCTTAAATAACTTTATTATATAGTGGAATCCCTCTACAGCGCATTAATTTATAACACATTTCCTTATATAACAACACTTTTCAAAATACCCAATTATATTTATTCTATATTGTTTGTACTGTATATAGTGAATTTCTGTTATTAAATACATATTTTATCAGTCCGGACCAAGTTATTATAACGGATTCCATTGTATGTTGGTCAATGTTCAAGAGAATATATCTCCTTATATTGTTTTGTTGAATTGTATCTATATATACAATTTCGAACACATTTTTGAAGCTCTGATGGAGTTCTGTAGAGCTTCAATTCTAGTGCTGTTTATCTGTGCCATTAAGAATCTTCTTACATAATGGTTAACCCATTTATCTTGTGTTCAAAAGGTCACGGGTTTGATCCCAAATCATAATGTATTGTTTGTCAGATCATTTTTCTGAAGTCCATGAGGAAAATTATTTGAAACTTACTTACTATGAGTGGTACTCTTTGCGTGATGCTCTGTTGAAGGGGAGGAGTGGAGTAAATATAGAAAACCTGAGCGCAATTCTCTACAGCGTTTGAGTATTTTCCCCTCAATGTTTCACAATGAAAACATTCTTCAAGCATGTTTCACAATGAAAACATTCTTCAAGCATGTTTCACAATGAAAACATTCTTCCAGCATGTTTCACAATGAAAACATTCTTCAAGCATGTTTTCTGCAGTCCGTGGTATCAATCACATTTACACAGAGCAATGTTGCCAATTTTGAATTTTGTTTACACATAACTACACAGTCTGTTGTGTTCTGTTTTGAGGTGTAGAATGGCAATGTGTGATTTTTTGTAAAATAATTTATTATTTCTTGTCGAAATGTGTTCCCTGTAACATAATTTGTTATTCTTTCTTGTTGGAACATGTGTTCCCTCTAGTTCCCTATTCTTTTTTATATATATATATTTGAGTTAATATATTTACAGTTTGTTGTTATTTTGTAGTTTTCTATGTTTCTTGAAAAAGGTCCCAATAGGACCGCAACGTAGAAAATTGTCCTGTTTTGTTATATTGCAAATTTTTTATATACCTTTTCATCTAAATTTGTTCATAGTTAGGTATTCCCAGTAACCTGTTTATCTAATTTTGCATTAATCTAGTTCCCTGTAGCATAATTTGTTATTCTTTCTTGTTGGAATATGTGTTCCCTCTAGTTTCCCTATAACACAATTTGTTATTATTTCTTGTTATGATTTTGAGTTCATAATTGTAGATATATTTAACTTATTGTCATTCGGTCTGATAGATTCAAATGTAGTATACATTTGGTTTGACATATTCAATTGTAGCATACCTTCAGTCTGACAAATTCAATTGCAACATACATATTTTTCAGTCTGACAGATTCAATTGTAGCATACATTTGGTCTGACATATTTAATTGTAGCATAGGACATACATTTTATTCTTGCTTGCTTTCTTAATGCGTGCCAAGACATTCCACAGATGCATTGTATCTTTCAGTATCTTGACTCTTTCATTTTTTAATTTAACTTATAACTAACACAAATCTATCCCAATGGAAACCAATAGGTAAATCATAAATTCAATCATCATATCAACTTTTTGTTATCAATGTCAGACGTGGACACTAACTGAAGATCACGAGAGAAAACTTGTAATGTGTGAAATGAGATGTCTAAGAAAAGCAGACAACAGAACAAGAAGAGATCATGTGTGAAATGGGATGTCTAAGAAAAGCAGACAACAGAACAAGAAGAGATCATGTGTGAAATGGGATGTCTAAGAAAAGCAGACAACAGAACAAGAAGAGATCATTTTAGGAATGAAGAGATTACAAGAACTGTTTGAACAACATCTGTGGTCAAGTATATTGAAGAACAGAATGAAATATCCTGTCACTTGATGAGAAGGAATCCATATTTACCAGCAACAAGAGAATACAACATGAGAATGAAAATGCCAAGAGGTAGAGGGAGTCCAAGAAGAAGGTGGATTGAAGGAGTTAAAAATGACCATAGACATCGCAGTATTACTTCATATCAAGTATCCAAATGTGCCATAACTTGAAAAAGATTGTCATTCAATCCTGCGATACCTTACAGCAAAAGAAGAGGAAAGACATTAGATAGATAGACGTTGTTAGATTTTTTGGGTCTTATTTTAACCCAGTGTGTTGTTGCAGCTTGAAAGGGGAGCAAAGAATAGTAACATTGTGACCTGCCATGTATGTTGTAAAAAGTGACCAAGGTGGGTTGGTGCCAGGTTAGATGCCCCATTCTATGTATTGTAAAACTTATTCCAAAATACAATGATGGATATCGCAGTCATATTGTCAGTAAATTATGATATAACAAAATCCATTCGCTGGGCTATATCCTGCTAACCAGTGTGAGTTTGAGAATGAACTCTCAGAAGACTTCTAAAAAAGTATTAAAATGTTTTATTGAAAACAGCTGCTGATGTTGATACCTGACTAAAAAAACTATTGATTTTTATTTTCAAGGTGGTTTGATCAACCAGGACAAGGAAAAGCGTGCCCGATTAAGCTTGAGCAGGCAGGGAAAGAGCATGTATGTCTTCAATGTTGGGTCAACCATTGACAAAAGTAGCAAGGATGGCAGGTCAGACTTGTTATTTTTACATATGACCAAGTGAATCTCCATTATCATCATTAATAATGTCTCTCCACCATGTTATGTCTCTTGAAATTTTACTATAAATTACCAAACTTTTTTTTGTCTTTCTCGTGGTGTTTTCTTTTCTCAAAACATTATCTTTCTTTTGCCCATACACTCTGGGTAAAGAATTGCCTTTTGTTGCTATGGTTTAAAAAAACAACCTTTTCTATACATATTAATATAGGCTTATTTGATTGCTTTAATTATATTGCATTCAATATTCTTCTTCTTATCCATATTTACATATTCTTCTTCTTCTACGATCATATATTTACATATAAAAAAACAATGTTTTGATTTATACTTTAGAAAGCCCACATACTACAATAAACAAGAATTGTGTTTATTTTTTATATTATAGAAAACTCACACAATTCTAGAAACAAGGATTTGATGTAGTTTTTATATTTTTATAAAACTATATACTATAATGAATTTTATATTTTCTGAAACTTACACAATTCATCAAACAAGGATTTCCTGTTGTAAGTTTTGGAAAAGTTATATGTGCTACAATAATGATATTTCTTGTGATTTTAAGCCAATGAGTCATTTTCAATTGCCGTCTCCCATAATGAAGGTTTGCTGCAACAGACCTCCAACATCCCCTATCTCTTGTGTTGGTGGTGCACTCTACTTGACTATAGCCTGTCCATCTTGTGAGGTTACTCTCCCACTTGTATATCTGCCTTATCTCTTGCTCGCGTCCCTTCGACTTTACCCTCAAATAAGGTCTTCAGTAAGGTGTCATGTTGAAGCCAATGAGTGTAGATATATTAATGATATGCTACAATAATAATATGCTACAGTAATGATGTGCTACAATAATGATATGCTACAGTAATGATGTGCTACAATAATGATATGCTACAGTAATGATGTGCTACAATAATGATATGCTACAGTAATGATGTGCTACAATAATGATATGCTACAGTAATGATGTGCTACAATAATGATATGCTATTTCTTTATTGATAGTATTTGCTGTAGTTGGTGATTTATTTTAATTCTATTTATAAAGCTATTTATAAAGTAGGCAAAAATCTAATCCGATTGTCATGCTGAAATTGGATGTGCTAGGCCTACAAGGCGCATAACGGTGGCACAACGTAATCACGCTCCCGGCGGAAATCGCACGGATATCCGTGATGGTTACAATGGAGCGAACGCAAAACAAACAAACAATAATCCGATTGTTATTGCTTCATGTACATACCACTTTGTAGGTAAACTTTAATTGTTGATTTGTATCTTGCAGAAATGTGAAATTTGAACCATCGTTCATAATCAAAGCTCAGGATCAGACTCTCATCTCTATTACTGGTTCAAGTGACTATAAAGCAGAGAAGTCTGCTGTGGGAGACTTGACATTTGATATCTACAGAATGAAACCAGCCTCCATCTCATGTCAGTATCTTCAGCTTTGTTAGCCATCTCAATGATATTGTTACATATTGCAACCTATTTCAAATTATTGAGGGTTGCTTAGTTTATTTTGTTTGATCCAGGTTCAGTTGCATTTCAGTTAACTTGCAACCAGATTGAGACTGTGTTGATATTCTGTTCAATTTTACTCCACAATGATAAGCTTTGTCATTAGTTTTGTTAACATATTCAAGCTGCTTGAATATTTGCTGTTTAAATGAAAGTAGCAAAGTTTACTTCTTTACTGTAAATAAAAATGTTGCTAAATTGGTTAAATTTAGGTAACGTTGAAGAGACAGTTTATTTGTGACCTCACTACATCACTCTTAATCCAAGTATTGAAAGTTATGTTCCTCAAATAAAAATGCTAAAACCATAGTTCTGCAAGTTCTATAAACATCACCACTAAAAACTACTATTGACCTTACCACTAAATATATGCTATATTGCTACATTCTACATTGTTACATTCTACATTGTTACATTCTACATTGTTACATTCTACAGTGTTACATTCTACATTGTTACATTCTACATTGTTACATGCTACAGTGTTACATTCTACATTGTTACATTCTACATTGTTACATTCTACATTGTTACATTCTACATTGTTACATGCTATATCCTTTCATGCTACATTGTTAAGTGCTGCTAAATAGCATTACCATTTATATTTTTTACAACAGGGAAAATTGGACAGAGCAGCAAGTTAAAACAATCCAGCTACAACGTAGACCTGGTGTTGAAGTCATCCATTCTGACAGGAAGTATTGACGGTGATATCAGCCAGCAGAAAAATATGTTCTCATCCAAGTTAAAACTAAACTATAATGTTCCCAAGTTTGGTACCGATGTTGTCACATGGAACACAAAGATCAACAACAGAAGCAAGAGTACTTTCAATAAATACATCCTGACAAGGTAGGAGAAGTTAGGTTGATACTCACAAGCAATAATATTATGTTATTACTGCAGGCTATCAGCAGCGCATACTGGATTAGTCTATAGGTGCTCCTATACCAGTCTCAATAAATACACCAGTGTGTAGTGGCTCAGAGTTACAGTTCAGTGTTAATTTATGTCTTTTAATATATCTATTAAGTTTCTCTTTCTGGGCTGTTGCACCCTTTACACCAAACTTCCGAAATCTTAAAAGTTACTATAGAGCAATAATATGTTTACAAGACACAAGAGATGCTAAAGAACATTATCATAGTTTTAAATGACATTAAGATAACAGTAAATGACATTAAGATGACAGTAAATGACATTAAGATGACAGTAAATGACATTAAGATGACAGTAAATGACATTAAGATGACAGTAAATGGCATTAAGATGACAATAAATGACATTAAGATGACAATAAATGACATTAAGATGACATTAAGATGACAATAAATGACATTAAGATGACAATAAATGACATTAAGATGACAATAAATGATAATAAGATGACATTAAGATGACAATAAATGACATTAAGATGACAGTAAATGACATTAAGATAACAATAAGATGACAATAAATGACAGTAAATGACATTAAGATGACAATAAATGACATTAAGATGACAGTAAATGACATTAAGATGACAGTAAATGACATTAAGATGACAGTAAATGACATTAAGATGACAGTAAATGACATTAAGATGACAATAAATGACATTAAGATGACAGTAAATGACATTAAGATAACAATAAATGACATTAAGATAATAATAAATGACATTAAGATGACAATAAATGAACATTAAGATGACAATAAATGACATTAAGATGACAATAAATGACATTAAGATGACACCAAATGACATTAAGTATTTTCTTCTTCATTGATCATTCTCAAACTCCCACTGAAACACTCTTGCAGCAGAGCAATGGTTCACCTAGATTTCCAGTAAGATGTAGTCCAGAGAATGAAAATGCGCTGTTGTGATTTTTTGTTTGTTTGTGGCAATGGTCCAACACATCCATTTTTGGCAGAACATTACGATGACATTAAATTACAATAAAAAAACACAGAAAATTTCAATGACGCTAAAGAGTATTAGGAATGCCAGTACAGTGACATTAAATTACATTATTGAGAAACTGAATTGAGCATTGAGAAGACACTGAAAAAAATTAGAAGACACTGAAGAAAATAATAAAACACTAAGGACTGGCAAAAACTGGATGAAACCTTAACCTTGTTGATTTTTTCTCATTTAAAATTTGATTCCAACATATTTTTCAAAATATCATTAACCAGTATGTTTTAGCGTGAAATTTGATTCCAATGAGTTATTTCCTTTGCAGTAACTTGGAAATGAAGAAATACACAGACTACAATTCAGGTCTCACAGTTCGTCTGGACCACAAGAAGAAACAGACGGATGTTGATGTGGAACTGAAATATGGTGCTAACCCCACAGACAAGAAAAAGATTGTAACAGTCAAGTCGACCTTGAATAGGGATATTTTGAACTGGAACAATGCTGATGTTGGCTTCCAGCTTAAGTCTCAAGCTCCTGAGAAGGTACAAAAATGATTTTAAAATATTTCTAACTTGCTTCTGTCCATTGATACTTCTCTCTTTAGTAACTGTTTAAATTGGCTACCTTGCAGAGCTTGATATTAATGTTGGTGATTATGAAGGAGCCAGTCACAGAAATAGCAAATAAATTGTCAACTACTTTTTTATGTTCTAAAAGTTTGCATGGAATTTTCCAAACATATTAAATTATTTTTCATTTGGCTTATTTTCATTTGGTCTTTAATTATTTGTTCACACACATAAACTTTTACCTGTCTCGTCTTTTGCAATGTTGTAATTTTTACATACATTTCATTCTTTTTATACATTTTAATTTTTTTTTACATATTAACCGGAACAACTTTTTGGGGTTCATTTTCTTCTTCCTTTACATGTTGTTTTTCCCTTTACATGTTGTTCTTCCTGTACATGTTGTTCTTCCTGTACATGTTGTTCTTCATCTGCATGTTCTTCATCTACATGTTGTTCTTCCTTTGCATGTTGTTCTTCCTTTACATGTTGTTCTTCCTGTACATGTTGTTCTTCATCTGCATGTTCTTCATCTACATGTTGTTCTTCCTGTACATGTTGTTCTTCCTTTACATGTTGTTCTTCATCTACATGTTGTTCTTCCTGTACATGTTGTTCTTCCTGTACATGTTGTTCTTCCTGTACATGTTGTTCTTCCTGTACATGTTGTTTTTCCTTTACATGTTGTTCTTCATCTACATGCTGTTCTTCCGGTACATGTTGTTCTTCCTGTACATGTTGTTCTTCCTGTACATGTTGTTCTTCCTGTACATGTTGTTCTTCCTGTACATGTTGTTCTTCCTGTACATGTTGTTCTTCCTGTACATGTTGTTCTTCCTGTACATGTTGTTCTTCCTGTACATGTTGTTCTTCCTTTACATGTTGTTCTTCCTTTACATGTTGTTCTTCCTGTACATGTTGTTCTTCCTGTACATGTTGTTTTTCCTTTACATGTTGTTTTTCCTTTACATGTTGTTCTTCCTGTACATGTTGTTTTTCCTTTACATGTTGTTCTTCCTGTACATGTTGTTCTTCATCTACATGTTGTTCTTCCTGTACATGTTGTTTTTCCTTTACATGTTGTTCTTCCTGTACATGTTGTTCTTCATCTACATGTTGTTCTTCCTGTACATGTTGTTTTTCCTTTACATGTTGTTTTTCCTTTACATGTTGTTCTTCCTGTACATGTTGTTTTTCCTTTACATGTTGTTCTTCCTGTACATGTTGTTCTTCATCTACATGTTGTTCTTCCTGTACATGTTGTTTTTCCTTTACATGTTGTTCTTCCTGTACATGTTGTTCTTCCTGTACATGTTGTTCTTCCTGTACATGTTGTTCTTCATCTGCATGTTCTTCATCTACATGTTGTTCTTCCTGTACATGTTGTTCTTCCTGTACATGTTGTTCTTCCTGTACATGTTGTTCTTCCTGTACATGTTGTTCTTCCTGTACATGTTGTTCTTCATCTACATGTTGTTCTTCATTTACATGTTGTTCTTCATCTACATGTTGTTCTTCATCTACATGTTGTTCTTCATCTACATGTTGTTCTTCATTTACATGTTGTTCTTCCTGTACATGTTGTTCTTCTGTTACATTGTGTACTTCATCTACATATTGTTATTCATCTACATTTTGTGTATATGGCTTTTATGTTTTAAATCCTAATTCTGGTGAAATATTTCCTTCCAGAATATTGACATCAATTTGAAAATGAGTCACTCACACTCACCTGCCAAACTGGACTCCAATGTTAACCTCAAGTTCTCACCATATCTGAAAAATGCTGTTGGGGCTAGCATCAACCTTCAAGACAAGAGTAATAAACTTATGAGCTATGTTGGGCAAGCTGACCTGGACATTATGGGAAAGAAGTTTTCAGTCAACAGTGACATCAGTCAGAAGTCACCCAAACAGTTCCAACATTTGCTGAATGTTCAGGACTTGAATGGCAACAGTCACTCAGTAAACACCGTTTACAAAATGCCAAGTTCAAATGGGCATGAAATTACTTCTGATATTAATGTTGGTGGCTACAAACCAATCCAGCTGCAGGGGAAGACTGTTCTAGATGCTGTCAACTTCCAAGCTTCTGGTAGTGCTCTGTATGGTAAAGATTTATACAATGTCTCAACACAGTCCAGAATTACAGACCCAGTCAAGAAATGGAATTTTGAGTATCTTTGTCCTAACCGTCAAGTGGTGGCTGATATTGAAGTGAAAAATCAGAAGGAAAAAGTTACTGGAATTTTAACAGTTGATTGGGATGCCAAAACTAGCAGTAAGAGCAAAATATCTGTTGATGGTTCTTACAGAAACTCTGCAAACTCAGACTCTAGAATAGTCAATGGCATTGTTAATGTGAAGACACCATTTGATAGATTTGAGGACCTTAGTGCTGATGCAAGTTACAGCAGTGATGCTTCACAATGCAGTACAAAAGGGAGAGTTTCTTGGGGTGGGAAGCAAGAAACGCTTTCTACTAGTCTAGTTGTGAAACGTCCATTTTCCCTGCAAAATGCTGAGATTGTTTTTACTGCAGCAACTCCTGTCAGACAGTACAGAGAGATTGAGCTGGAAGTCAATCACAAAATGGACTCTACATTTGCATCTTCAGTCAAGGGTAGACTAGAGAACAGTAAGGCTGAATTGATAGTAAAAGGTGAGAATAGAGGAAATGGTTATAACAGGGACTTCAATGGCATGGTGGAGATTAAGACACCTTTTGCTGCTTTGAGAGATACCAGTGTTTCACTTGAGCACAAGGACAATGGTAAGAGATTTAAAACTGTGGGTTCATTAGGACACAACAGCAAGAAGTTTGGTGTTGACCTGCAAATGGACCACTCGTTCAGCAGAGATGGAGCAACCAACAATGGCAGTCTTACGCTTATCTGGCCAGAAGATCAACTACTAACAAGCTGGCAACATAATAATCTAGGCACCAAACAAATCCAGAGCTCTCTGGAATCAAAATGGAGTGGTAACAAACGCTTGGTAATCAATTTGTCAGGATCTAACAATGTGGACAGGAACTTAAGACACATTCTAAGCACTCTGAATATACAGACACCCTGGAAAGACAGCAGAGATATAACGATGAAGTTTGACAGCAAATTAGGAAACGATAAATTAGAGAGTTCTGCTTCACTTCTGAATAACCGAGTCGAGAAAATCGCCTACAACATTTTACTACAGCGCGAACAAACAGCTGCAAGTGCTCTATTTATGTTGAAGTCACCCCTGTATGATCAAAAAATTCATGGACAGACTGATATTAATTGGGATTCTCATCCATTAACTGCTTCAGCATGGTTAGAGTGGGCACCATGGGCTCGTGTAGATTTTGATGGATCACTTACCGCCCTATCAATAGATGACATTAACCTCAACACAAAACTAACAACTCCATTTAAAAGCTTTGAAAATATTATTGCTAAAGCATCTCATAAGTTGGTTAGCTCTGAGTATGTTTCTCGTGCCACTGTTGATTATGCAGTTGGGAAAAAAGTCGACTTTGAGAACAGGCTGCGTTATGATGAGGATGTAAAATTGTTCCGGACAAAACTGACATCCCCCTGTCCATACATGAAGATTCTGAACACTGGTTTACAAATTAACACAAACTCATTAAAATTTGAAGGAAGTGCAGACTTTGAATTGCAGCCATTTGTCAGAAAGTATGATGGGATAGTGACTTGGAACTATGAACCAGATAATTGGAATAGCAAACTTCGACTAAACACTCCTCTCAATCAACTTCCGTATCTTCAAATCACATCCTGGAGTAAAAAGAATGATGGTTCTCTCAGGGCATCTCACATTGATATTGAACCATCATCTTATGGTGTTTACAGTTTGGATACTTCCTACAGAACAGACCTTCCATACCAATTTGATGTAAGTGTTAAGACACCCCATCCAAAGTTTGATGCACTTGGATTATCAGCATTGTACAATCCTTCAGCAAGTGCTCTACAGTCTAGATTACGTGTAATGTACCAGCGCAACAAAGAAATTGATTCACAGCTCAAACTGGACTGGACGAAAAATTATGATGGAAGTTTACTTGTCAACACACCATTTAGTGGATACGAAGATAACAAAATAACTGTTCGTCATGATAGCAATAACAGAGGTTTTACGTGCCGCGGAGAAGCAAATGTCGGCAGAAAGAATGTCAAGGGTGATATAACGTTTTCATCGTCACCATCTGGAACATCAGGAAGTGCTAGTCTTGTTAGCCCTCTCCCAGGATATGAGAAACTTTCTGGAAACTTTAACCTAAAAGGAGAATTCAGAAAATTAGCAGGAGATGCTTCACTGAAAATCGGAAGTGATACTATGTCCACAGCATTCACCAACAACATTAGCCCAGGTCTGCTGAAATCAAGTATATCAGTATATACACCATACAGTCAGGATGTCAAACTGTCTCTCCAACACAAAGATACTAGCAGCTATTCAGAGACCAACTTTGAGAGCAGTTTTGATGGAGAGTATGGTGACCAGAGTGTGGATGCTAAAGTGGGTGTGTCATATGCAGGCTTGAAGAAAGTCAAAGTAGAAATGTCACTGAACTCACCGTTCAAATCTGCTCAAATCAGTCTGGAGAATGACATAACTTCTGCCAGTGTTTCAGGAAAAGGATCTATCCAAACAGATGTGGAATCTATTGGAAATATTGAAGTAAGCTATGACAATAATGGACCATATGATAATATGGTTTCCACTCTCTCCTTGATCAGAAATGGAGAGTCTTTGGCTGACACTTTGGTGGAAACAAGCAGCCCAGGTGATAACATTCATGGCAAGATTGTGATGAAGGGAAAGTGGTTACCAATGTTCTCTGTCCAGATGGATTATAAAGGAATTATTTCAGACTTTAGCACAAAAACAGTCATTAGTAATAGTGAAGGAAATTTGTTTGATCATGAGGTAACTTTCAAAATTGAGGACTTACAGGTAGACTTAAGAGACCACTTGATCTACAAATATGATTCAGAGGACCACAGATACACTGTTTCTGTCCACAAGGAGGGAACACTGAATAACTTCAAAGTAGACTTGAACACGAAGTATGACAATGAGGAAATCAAAGCTGTTGTTGCTTTCCAAGGTGATAACCAACTTAAGGGCAGAATTCAGATTGATAACCTTTCAAACAAGTATGACAAAGTTGGTGTTGAGTTTGAACATTCCGGAGACTTGGAGAAATTCATTACAACTGGCAAAATCACCATCAGTTCTTCTGAGGAAGTATCAGGAAAAGTGATGTTCTACAGATACAACTACAAACGTATTGAAGCATCTGCTGAATTGAGTACACCCTGGAGTGATTATAAATACTCCCGCATTGAATACAGACATGAGGGCTTTGACAACAGACTTAGCTGTAGTATGAACGTTCAGTATGGAAATGGTCAGAAAATCAGCTCCGATCTCAATACTCAGTACACATCTTCAGCCAACAGTTTGTCATTCAACCTGAAGACACCGTTCAAAGGTTATGAGGAAATCATTTTAACTGGTGACTTTGATTACATTACCATAAATGGTAAAGCAGTTCTTGGAAAAGGTATGGAGTTTACTATTTATGGAGTCTACAACCCAACTGCTTACCCTTACCATTTTGAGTACCAGATCACTACTCCTCTAGAAGTCCTCAAAAAGGTTACATTGAATGTGAAAGGAACACCACTGGATGGTTCAATTGACTTGATGGTGGACTCTCTTAGCAAGAAAATTGAAGGAAATGGAGCTCTTAAGTATTCTAGTCCTTACAAACTGAGTCTATCAACTCAGCTCAGCAGTGACATTCAAGGTTACAAGCTTCTTCAACTGAATATCAGGAATGAGGATGATTCTGTGAAGGGAAAAACCTCACACTTGCTGGTTAGCTGGGATCCCACACAACAGGTACATCAATTGTGTAAACTTTTCTTTACCATATTAGTTCTTATATTATGACATATGGACCCTTTTAGGTTTGCATATCAATTATAGTAGTTTGGGACAAGATTGAAAATAATTAGAGCAGTGGTTGGAAAAATATAGACAACCAAGTATTTTTTTGCTGGCCCATCAGGTTAATTTAAATTGACTATATGCACTGTTATTTCAGTTTTTACATGGCACTTGATGATTAATACTATGTCCTTTGAAACTTCTAAAAACTTTTTTTTAAACTTGCTAGCCCAATATTATATGGTAAATTCTTAATCTAGCCAACTCACACAAAAAAAGGTTACCAACTTCTGATTGAGAATTTATGTGATTTTGATATATTTTTTTTAAATTTAGAGATATTTTTACAAAATAATAATGTATTAATTTTTTTTTTTTTTAAATTCCTCCTTCTTCTGCGTTTGTTCTCAAACTCCTGCAAATTAGCAGGGTGTAGTCTGGTGAATGGAATGTATTATGTCATGGTTTACAGCATTGCTGCGATATCTATGCCTTTCATCCTGACACTCCAGCATGGCTTTGGGTCACTTTGACCATGTATGGGATGGAACAGCAAACTCCACCACATAACCTCTTTAGTCGCCTCTTATGACATGCATGAAAAGTAAATAGTGTTGCTATTCTTTGCTCTCCTTTTGGGCCCTGGCAACACATGGGCATTTTAATTCCTAATTTATATTTATAATGAATGTTATGATTTGCTATGATACCATAGCAATGTTACAGAAGATATGAGTGAAACCTACAATAAAGCAATAATTTCAAAGCAATATCCTATATAAGGCACTATTTATTTCATGGGTTCCCACGACCACCAAATGATGTAGCAAAGAGTTTTCTGTGGAATTGCCAGCTGAAATAATAAAACACTAAAATATTAATTTCAATGCAATTGTTATTTGATTTTTACTCCACTAAACTTCTCCATATCTCTGTGAGAGGATTTTTTTCAATGCCTCTTTATTTCTTCTTCTTCAGCTTTCATTCTCATACTCCCACTGGATCTCTCTTGTAGCAAGACAATGGTCCTACTAGATTTCCATAAGGATTTAGACCAGATAATGGAAATGTGTTGTGTTGCCAGGTTATTTGCACCAATGGCCTGACACGTCCATTTTCTGTGGTACTTCTACATTTGAAAACTAAATAATGAAACATTAATTGTTGAGAAAGGCATGAGTGTGGCATTTATGAAAGCTCATAGCAAATTTGTATGCTTGTTAGCAAGTTACAATTTCAATCATTGCAATACTTAACTTAAACTAAAATAATATTAATTATTATAAAAATAATATTGCCGTAAGCTAAAATTATATTACAATGAAACAATTTCATACAAACAGTGGTTTTTTAAATGTGTCAGTCATTGGTCACTTTGTTCATTAAATAGGATTGGGATTCAAACATGTTACCTTCGATAAGTCTTTTTTTATTTAGTCTTAGGCCTATATCCTCCCAGAGTTTACTTTCCAGGGCTCTCCATCAGACTTCCATCAGATCTTTTCAGATTTTCGTCACTTAAATAAGACTTCTCCCAATTGTTTTTAGTGCTATCAGCACTTTTAATCCTGCTAAGGACATCCATCTTTACCTGATACTTGAACAGAGGAACCCTAACTGAAGAAACTCATCCTCGCACATCGGATGTTCTTAAGCACTAACTGCATGCATGATCCACTAATTTTGTCCCATGTCATACAGTCACAAATAAAATAAAGTGCAATACGATCTGATGTAACCAACATTGACTCTTGTCTTAAGGCTGAAAGGATCATGCCTCAGTAAAAAATCTTTAATCCCTATTTTAACAAATAAAGACAGAAAAACAAGGTTTGGAACCTGTGTTTTAATTATTATATAATGTTATTTTAGATTTACCTCTCCCTTATCTTCCATGTTTCAATAGTGATGAGTGTCAAATATGAATTGTAAAACACATTTTTTTGTCCATGTTAACTTTCAGGTGGTTGTAGATGGCAGGTACTCCTCAGGAAACTCACGTTGGTCATCAAAAGATGAACGCACATTTGAATTGGATATCAAATTACCCCTTGAGGATTATAAGAATATTGCCCTCGACATTTCACACAATACTGAAACAAACAATGTACAGACATTGGTTTCTCTTGAAATTGACCAAACCAAGGTAAAGTCACTGTTGTCATTTGTTATTACTGTTCTTTGTTCTTGACTCAGATCCATTGAAGCAACATATACTACTAATTGTAGAAAATCAATACAACATTATGTGACCATTGATATGCCATCCTTTACTTGTCATGTGTAATGTTATGCTCTTGATAAAGGCCTTTTGGTCAAAACATCGATTTGTGTGTGTTTATGTTTCCTGTATGTTTTTTTTTGCTAGTATTTATTTTCATTGGTTGCCTTAATCAACTTAATGTATTATTTTTCAATAAGTTAATTACATGATGTTATGCCTATTGTATTTTACAAGTAGTGAAAAATATTTATTGAAGCAGAAGAATAAAAGTACTTACACATACAGGCCCCTAATAAAAGTACTTACACATACAGGCCCCTAATAAAAGTACTTACACATACAGGCCCCTAATAAAAGTACTTACACATACCCTAATACTATCAGAAATTTCATTTTATCAATTTTATTTTGTCAATTTTACAAGGTGTATCACAATGAAACTCCTCCAATAGGATTTATCAGAAGAAAATGTAAACTTGTGACAGCTGAAATGACATGCATACGCAGAATCCTAGGAATATCACTAAGAGACAGAGTGAGAAATGAAGACATTAGACAAAGAACCGGCACTGCCTCAATCTTGGAATATATTAAGAACCAACAGATCAAATGGTTTGCACACATCAGCAGACTACCACCAAATAGCATACCACAGTAAGCTATGCTACACAGATACAGCGAAGGCAGACCTAGAGGCTGACCATAAAAACGATGGACCACCGAAAGAAAAGAGGCGACAAATTCCACAATATACTCAGCAAACACGAGGGCCATCTCCAGAGAACTTTTCTACCCCTGACGTTTATAGGCAACAAAGCGTTTAGCGAATAGATAGATAGAAATATACATCAGCAGTTGTGTTATAGTTATGTAAAACAATTATTAGGGAATATTTATGCACCTGGAGTCATCACAAAAGGTACCATAGGGATTCAAACATGCATCCCACTGTCTTGGTAGATGGTGAATTCCGTCTGAGAATGACTTCATTTGCTCATTGAACTGTTTGGTCACTGCTGTCATCACATCTTCATTGGAGTGGAATTTTCCTTAAGAGCTTACTCTAAGGGTCCAAACAAATTAAAATCATGTGATGATATGTTCGGGATGTAGGCTGGATATGGCAAAACTTTCTGTGCACAAATGTCAAGACATGCAAGCGAGCATTGTCGTACAACAGAATGACACTGTGCAACAGCATGCCAGGTTTGCTTATTTTAATGGCTATATGCTGCTTCTTTGTCTAATATGTTCTTGTAGCCAATGGCATTGATGTTCACACTAGACTCTTTAACATTAACCAACAAGAGTTCTTCTTGATTATTTGTTATCTGTTGCCCTTCCCCAAAAAACATTCTTGTCCAATCCTTCAATGTTGTTTGTCTTTGAAACACATCTTCTACCATATGCCATCTGGATTCTGTGATGAATGTTATTTTTTCGACTGTAAGAAACTGACAACCTACGGGAATATTGTGCCTAGAAATTTCCAATGGATTAATCAAACTTTTTCAATCTAAGTAAAACAGCGGCAAAGAGGATCAACGCCTTCGAGCTGAAATGCTACAGGAAGATACTTAGAATATCATGGAAGGATAAAATCAGAAACTCAGGTATTATAAACACTGAATATTCCAGAGTGTTGGTTACTAAACACAATAACAAAAAGAAAACTACGCCTGTTTGGTCATATAAAGAGACATAACTGTTTAGAAAGACAAATAATGGAGGGAAGAGTACCTGGGAAGAGGAGAAGGGGCAGACCAAGAAGGCGATGGACTGATGACATTAAAGATAACATGAATACATCGCTAGAAAATGCAAGCCACATCGCCCAAGACAGAGAGAGGTTCAGAGAGTTCATTGGGAAGACAACGTTCTGGAAGGAATACGTCACATGACACAAGAAACTGAATCTCTGCTCTTTCATCAATTTTAGATGGATTCATTATCACATCTGCCATGTTGTCAGTTGCCACCTGCACAAGACACTAAGCATACAAAGAGAATTACCATGTGATCATTTATTAATCGATGTGTACTTATTTTATCAGTGATGATGTCTTCACGCTCCTCACGTGCTGGCATATGTGACACAGCACAGGCATGTTTCATTTGAACATGCCTTGTATTTTATCAATATTATTTTTCCATAAATTTCAGTTTTGAAAAATTGTATTATACTAAAGTTTGTTCCCATGCATTTATAACTTCATACTTTGATAATAGTTTTAATACCTGCGCTGTTTATTGGCCTGACAGCTCGTTGACTTCGATGTGAACTTTGACACAAGTATCAAGTATGAATACTCAGCTGTTGTCAGGAAGCCATGGCCTATGGAATATACCACAAGCTACCAGTATGATGATTATACCAATGATGGAGAAGTTTATTTCAGCTGGAACAGGTAGTCAAATGTGTTTCTTTTTATGTTTTGTTGAGTAAATAACAACACAGTGAGCATCTTAATTCTCCGGCATTACTCCATGATATGTAGGCTGTAATATCTTAATTATCTGGCATTACTCCATGATATGTAGGCTGTAATATCTTAATTCTCTGGCATTACTCCATGATATGTAGGCTGTAATATCTTAATTCTCTGGCATTACTCCATGATAAGTAGGTTGTAATATCTTAATTCTCTGGCATTACTCCATGATATGTAGATTGTAATATCTTAATTCTCTGGCATTACTCCATGATAAGTAGGTTGTAAGAAGTATTTTGATCATTATGGATTGTAATAAGAGAACAAAATATGATCTGTAACAAATATCTCTCTCTAGCATTGCAGTTCACCACTGTTTTCTTATAAGCTGGGGTAGTGTAGTGGTAAATCACTTGCCCCCTCCGACCAGCCGACTTGTGTTTCCAGTTCACTCATTATTGTTGGTTTGAAGTAAAAATAACTCTAATGGTTCACCATAGACAAGGCAGTAAAAGTAGGATATGAGGGTACGTGCTCTTGGAAAGTTGATAAATGGTGCCATTGCTACTGAGCAAGTGTGGTAGACAATACTAGTCAGTTGGTTTCTGAACAGCCGCTGACAGGCATCTAAGCACTAATGGGAAAACCATGTGCTATGACATCATTTCCTATCTCAGCTTACCTAACCATATTGTTATTTTTGCACCAAAAGTTCTAAGTTTATTTCATCTATGATTTTAGACAATATTAGAAATGATCCCTTATGGTTTTTACAGCCATTTTATATGTTACAGTTTCTCATCCTATACACAATTTATCTCAGTCATCCTTGGTAGAGTGTTTCTTTTTAGTTTGTTGTGTTCTCAAACTCCCAATGGATCTCTTATGTAGCAGGACAATGGTCTGACTCGATTTCTAGCACAATGTAGTCCAGGGAACAAAATTTCATTGTGTTAGGTTGGTTCTATTCTCTGATCCTACTAAGGGAAACAGCATCTGCTTGTAGTATGTAGTCAAGGACTGGGGAAACCTTCATTGATTATACTTTAAGTCTGTCAATGATGTGCATTGTGTCTTTGTTTTATTATTCTACATCAATTCTACCTTTTGTCACTTTATAATTTTGTCTGTAGATGGGAACTACTTTACCGATGTATTTATTATTTACCTTAGGGATGATCCATCAAGCAACGTACGAGTGAAGAGCTCTGTGAAGAGTCGACCATCTGATAATGACAAATCTCTAATGTTCACTGTAATCAGCTCATCTCGCACAGTGGGTGTAGAACACAGCCTGTCAAGTTCCGCAGATAAACTATCAAGGTAAACAAGAAAACTGTTTCTCTTTTCTTACTAATAATTTGAAGAAATAACTTTTGCAGCAACTATTTTATCAGTTTATTTGTTATTATATAGAGTCTGATTTCTGATTATTCTTCTGTTTGTGTTCTCATGCTACTGCCAGTTAACAGGATGTAGTCCAGAGAACTGAATGTGTTGTTTTGCTGCTTATAGCTTCACTTCAATATCATGGCTATTCAGCTTGATACATTTGACTAGACTATTGTGTTACATTAACCTGTAAGATTGGGATGACATCTTTACTCCCAACCCTCCTTTGCTGTCTCTTATGAGATACATTGCAGGTCATAGTTATACTATCTGTATTTCCCTGTTAGTATCCTCCTCCATCATGTAATTTATGCATTGAATTATTGCAAATGAAGTACTCTATATAACATTTTATGCAGGAATATATTTTTTTATTTTGTAAACTTTTTGCTCCAGGTTTTTGAGGTACAAGTAATATAGGTCCACTTCTGTAGTAATTTTTCAAAAAAAAATTTATTTTGTAAACTTTTTGCTCCAGGTTTTTGAGGTACAAGTAATACAGGTAGTAATTATAGGTAGTAAATATCTGTAGTAATTTTTCAAAAAAATGTTTATGTTTTAGCTCAGGGAAGCTGTTCTGGGACAAAGATGATGACAGTAAGTTATCATACTCACTGGATATCAGTAGCAGCAGTCGCAGGAAAGATACAGCTTACAATGGGGACCTGAAACTTGGCTTCCCAAGAAGAACACTTGGGCTAACAGGATCCTTAAGGTAGGCTTGGCTTAGTTTCTTCTTGCCAATAATTAGCATGGAAAATATAAATGAGATTAAGGATTGAATTATCATTTTTAAGCGTGCGTTCTCAAACTTCCTCTAGATCTGTCTTGTTGCAAGACAATGGTCCTACTAGATTTCCATAAGAATGTAGTCCACATAACAGAGATGCGCTATGCTGTCACTTTATTTGCACCAATCGATCAACTCTTTAGACTTCGACAGTGAATTATTATAATTCAAGTATTTTGTGAAATTATCTTTATTAATATAAATATTTTTTTAAATGTTTGTTTAGGGCCTATAATTATAATTAAATTATAATTTTAATATTTTGATAAATAATTATTCTCTGTTTTTACCAGACTTCATTTTTGTAACATTCACAGTAACAACGAATTGGTGAAAAGAGCTGATGCTGCATTCAGTTGGGACCTTGACAGAGATGATAGGAAACGTATTGAAGTCCAAGCATCTGTCTCCGGACAGGAATACACTAAAGCTGATATCTCAATAAAGCTGCCTGCAGTAGGTTTATACTATTGGAATTTGAATAGTGGTGAAAGAAGTATAAAAGAAATTGAATAGAGGTGAAAGAAGTATACAAGAAATTGAATAGAGGTGAAAGAAGTATAAAAGAAATTGAATAGTGGTGAAAGAAGTCATGAGCTTAGAAATGCAATGAGCTGAGCAATGTGATGAGCTTATTAATTTGATAGGTTTTGTAATGTGGTGTTAGGGTTAGAAATGTGGTTAGAGTAGTATTGAAATGAGTGGAGTAATACAATAGAAGTATTTTTAGATGGGTAATGTAATGAGAGGGATATTCATTTCAGCAGATGTCAGTAAGTGAGACATGTCAGTAAATGAGACAACATGTCAGTAATTTTAATAGATGTCAGTAAGTGAAAAATCAGTAAATGAGAGATGTCAGTAAAGGAGACAGTTGTCAATAAATGAGACAAATGTGAGTAGGGCCTACTTGAGACATATGTCAGTAATTGAGACAGATATTAATAAATGACACATTATGTGTAAATGAGACTAGTCAGTAAATGAAATAGTTAAGTAAATGAGACAGATGTCAGTAATTGAGGACATGTCAGTAAATGAAGCAGATGTCAGTAATTGAGACAGTATGGATAGCAGTATACTACACAGATGCCAAAAATAAATGTCCATAGACATGACAGTAAGAAATGCAGATAACAGAAAAGTCAGGCATGACATAGACATATCAATAGACAAGAAATGTGTCACAAGTCAGCTTCAAATAGACAGGACATCCCTCATAAGACAGTTGACAGTAGACAAGACAGTTGACAGCAGACAAGACAATTGTCAGTAGACAAGACAGTTGACAGTAGATAAGAGCTGAAAAATGGTCAAAGTGGTGTCATCCTAATTTTGCACACTTAATTTTTAAGCAGAACCTTCAGGTCAATAGTGCCCTGATCCTCAACCAGGGAAACACCATCTTGGATGGCAAGACAGACATCTCCTACACCAGTGAAACTCGCAAGACCTTGACCTTATTCTCTAAGCTGAAGAACACACCCCCATCCTACAGTTTCTTCTCAGATAATAACAACGGTTTTAATTACAGGTGAGAACAACTTTCATTTTTATGGCGAATCATTAATTAGAGTGTCAAAGATAATTCAACAAGCTGGAAATGTAAGGGCAGTGATAACACAGGTCAAATACATTTTATTCATACCTTTATTCTTGTATTAGTGGCAACAGTTTTCATTACCGATTTCATTGTTTCTGTTTGTAATTTTTGTATAGCAGAATTAATTTCATTGTACTAGGTGTGTCTACATTAGGTGCACAGTGTATTTTAGCAATTTCTCTGTGTGATTATTCTGTAACAGAACAGATATTATGGTACTCCTCACAGACCATTAGGTGCACAGTGCAGTTCAACAGTTTCCATCTGTAATGATTACTTTACTGGAATTATTTCATTACAAACAGTTGTGACCCTTAGTTGTGAAGTGTACTTGTAATTCAGCAGTTTCTATATGGAATTTTATGGTGGCTTTTTGTTTGAATATTTATGGCAAATATTGATGTATAGCTACTAAGTGAGTGAAGTTGATAGCTTAATGACTAGAATGGCTGGTCTCACAAGAATTTATATCTCTGGTTCAAACCATGATTGGGACTGGGATTTTTTGTGTGGAGGCACAATAAAAAAATCCCTCCTGTACACATATGGTGACTGCTATAATAAAAAGGGGGGGGCCTTCAGTTCCGTTGTAGAGAGCGGGCATACAGTTAGACTCTGGTCTGATAATTGTGATGGCTTGGTTTTTCTGTTATTAGATGTCTGCACTTGATTCTATGTGTAATGTTATTTTTTAATTGTGTATTCTCCGTTTGTAGAATATTTTATCATGATAAAGACCTTATCGTTGAAACATCTGTTCAATCTGTTTTGTAAACTGTTAACTATATCTTTGTGTGTGATTAAATTTGTTTTCAGAACTAGAAATGTATTATTGTGTGTTTCAATCAATATTTACTGTAGGGTTTTCAGAACTAGAAATGTATTACTGTGTGTTTCGATCAATATTTACTGTAGGGTTTTCAGAACTAGAAATGTATTATTGTGTGTTTCAATCAATATTTACTGTAGGGTTTTGAGAACTAGAAATGTATTATTGTGTGTTTCAATCAATATTTACTGTAGGGTTTTCAGAACTAGAAATGTATTATTGTGTGTTTCAATCAATATTTACTGTAGGGTTTTCAGAACTAGAAATGTATTATTGTGTGTTTCAATCAATATTTACTGTAGGGTTTTCAGAACTAGAAATGTATTATTGTGTGTTTCAATCAATATTTACTGTAGGGTTTTCAGAACTAGAAATGTATTATTGTGTGTTTCAATCAATATTTACTGTAGGGTTTTCAGAACTAGAAATGTATTATTGTGTGTTTCAATCAATATTTACTGTAGGGTTTTGAGAACTAGAAATGTATTATTGTGTGTTTCAATCAATATTTACTGTAGGGTTTTCAGAACTAGAAATGTATTATTGTGTGTTGCCATCAATTTTTACTGTAGGGTTTTCAGAACTAGAAATGTATTATTGTGTGTTTCAATCAATATTTACTGTCTTGTTTTCAGAACTAGAAATGTATTATTGTGTGTTTCGATCAATATTTACTGTCTTGTTTTGCAGTGTGGAGCTAGGTGTGAGCCACCCAGACACTAAAGTTGACGTCAAGATTGACTCTCACATAGCCAGATCAGATGAGTTTTTGACCTCCTCACTTGGTATCCAGTACATGACTGTCCGCAGACAAATGAAGAATCTTGCACTGTTTGCTGAGATTGACAAGATCAAGAGACAGATTAGTCTTGTGGTGAGAATTGTGTTATTTATGTTCAGTGGTATTGTGTATACATTGTAGCATTGTTGTTACTCACTGTATTGTGAGGTATGTTTCCTTGGTATTGTCTGTGTATGTACTGGACATGTGTAAGTCAGCCCTATTGTCTGTGTATGTACTGGACATGTGTACGTCAGCCCTATTGTCTGTGTATGTACTGGACATGTGTAAGTCAGCCCTATTGTCTGTGTATGTACTGGACATGTGTACGTCAGCCCTATTGTCTGTGTATGTACTGGACATGTGTAAGTCAGCCCTATTGTCTGTGTATGTACTGGACATGTGTAAGTCAGCCCTATTGTCTGTGTATGTACTGGACATGTGTACGTCAGCCCTATTGTCTGTGTATGTACTGGACATGTGTACGTCAGCCCTATTGTCTGCGTATGTACTGGACATGTGTACGTCAGCCCTATTGTCTGCGTATGTACTGGACATGTGTAAGTCAGCCCTATTGTCTGTGTATGTACTGGACATGTGTAAGTCAGCCCTATTGTCTGTGTATGTACTGGACATGTGTAAGTCAGCCCTATTGTCTATCAGCCAACTCATTCTGTGTCACCTCATTCTGTGCGCAACCTCTTCTTCTGCGCTCATTCTCAAACTCCCACTAGATCACTCTTGTAGCAGGACAATGATACTAAATTTTCAACAGAATGGAGTCCAGAGAATGAAAATGCATTGTGTTGCCATTTTATTTTTCACAAATGGCCCAATACATCCATCTTCAGCAGATGTGCATCACCTCATTTTATTTGTCACATCAATATGTTTATCCTTATTTTTTTAATCCATTATACACATTATGTCCATCAATACAGCCTATTATATCCATCAGTATGCATAGAGTATCACATGGGCCTATCCATCAGTATGCATAGAGTATCACATGGGCCTATCCATCAGTAGGCATAGAGCACCATATATTCTCAAATACAGCATCGTATATATATATATCATCACATATGAACATATGTTATAACGTATATATATCATCACATATGAACATCTGTTATAAAATACCACCCTCATATATGTTGTCATATATCCATCAATAAAACATGAAATATCCACCATATTCACTGATTCTGTCATTACACATCCCCAAATAATACGTGACATATCAAATGATATGATATATTCACTGATTCTGTCATTACACATCCCCAAATAATACGTGACATATCAAATGATATGATATTTTCACTGATCTGTCATTACACATCCCCAAATAATACGTGACATATCAAATGATATGGTATAATATATTCACAAAATGTAATTACATTTAGATTAGAACACAGTGCAACCATTTAGACACTTTGAAACAATGCTATGACAGATCTAGCAAATCGACAGTGACGAAACACACTGCTCATAGAAAATAAAGAGTGTTCAGGACAGACCAAATGAAAAACGATCAAATTAGGATCCGTTAACATTTGTGGATTACAGAACAAAGTTGAAGATCTAATAGAAGAAATGGAAAAAAGAAACATCAAACTACTAGGACTAGCAGAAACAAGAGTGAAAGGAAAAACAGTAAAAAGATACAAAATAGATGCAGAAAAACATACCAGATCCTTGGACAGAAAACACATATTTTTAAGAATAAAAAAGTAAACATAGACACTAAAGTTGCATTATACAAGACAATTATTATTCCATCACTGTGCTACCTGTGCCAAATCTGGACAATGACAGCTCAAGACAAAAGAAAATTAGTGACAGAAGAAATGACATGTCTACGAAGAATACTCAGTGTCATTAAGAGATATAATTAGAAATGATAACATCAGACAGATAACCAAAACAATACCAGTATTGGTACATATCAAAGGACAACAGATCAAGTGGTTTTCACACACTTCCAGACTACCAACAGACAGCATGTCACAAATGGCCATGACACATAGACATCAGGGCTATAAAACTAGATGCAGACCATGTAAAAGATGGACTATAGAAATCAAAGAAGCCACAGGAACAAGTTTACAAACAGCACACAAGACGGCCATCTCCAGAGAACTCTTTTACCCCCGACGCCACAAGGCAAACAAGGGCCACAACTTATAGATAGATAGAGTTTACATACACAAATTTGACATCAGTGTACCCTCCAGGAAGCTATAATTTACTTTCTGAATTCTCTGTAGACTTCTGGACCATCACAAACTGCTGGACTTAGTGGCACAGTTGCCAGATATGACCCTCTTAGTTTAGTTGTAATTGGCTCCCTTGATGGCCAGGAGAAGGTGAAGTCTACATTTGATCTTAACAAGGACAGCAAGACATTGAATTTTGAAATTGGTAAGTTGATGTGTTTTAGTAGTTGTTGAGTAAATATATGTTTGAATAGCATTGGTTGGGTAAATAGATGTTTATGTAGCACTGGTTGGTTGGGTAAATAGGCATTTCTGTGGAGCTGATTGGATAAATAGATATTTTGCTAGCACTGAATCAGTAAATATATGTTTGGGTATACTGGTTGGGTAAATATATACTTATGTAGCAGAAATAGATGCTTATGTAGCATTAGAGGTAAATAGATGCTTATGTAGCTCTGGTTGGGTAAATAGACATTTGGGTTGCACTGGTTGAGTAAATATATGTTTGTGTAGCACTGCTTGGGTAAATAGATTTTGTGTAGCACTTATTGAGTTAATATATATTTTATAGCATTGATTGAGTAAATAGATGTTTGTATACAGGCCTGTAATTAAGGGAGTTGGGGGAGGGGGGATTCAAACTCCCCTCCCCTCAGCCCAATATTAGAAAGTAAAAGAATATTATGCTAGGAAGCAAGACAAAACAGCGAGTAAAGTCTTCCCCCAAATTAATTATCTTCAAAATCTTATAGAATGATGAAATGCTGATTTTTTTTAAAGTTAGTTAGTCAAGAGATCACATCACTGCACACATGACACATCCATAGGTGCTCTGATCTTTCCCTCAGAGTATCCGCAATTGCACGATGATTGACAGTTCCAGTTCCCTGTTGGTTAAAAATTCTTTACTGACCATAATAATGTTGATTTCTTGCCATGCCACATCACATTTAGTAATAAGTTGTATTTGTAGGTAAATGAATTAAACCTATACCAAGTTAAGATTTGGATCTTGTATCTTCAGGTCAACCAGACAATCTGCTGAGTCTCAGAGCTTATTACCCCAATAATTCAGCAATCCAGACAGAACTCTTCCACAATGATGGCACAGATAAAAAAGAAGCAGTTATTGGACTCCGTCTAATCAATCCTCACTTACTTCGGAGCCAAATTCATTGGAGACCATCTGCAGTAACTGAGCTTAACAACTTTGTTGTTGACCAGATTTCTGCTGCTAGCCAGAACACACAAGAATCCTTACGTCAGATGAATGTGGACCTTAGGGCAGAGGTTTGTTAAGTGTTGTTGCTTTGTCTGGTTTATATTACATCACCTGAGATATGTTTTGGATTATTTCATAAAGACAATACATTCTTGGAGTGCTAAGGGTACCACATTGCTCTTGTGTGGACCCAGGGTTAGCAGATAACCAAAATTCCAAAAGTACCTCTCTGTGGTGCACTTTAAAACAGAAATACACATGGCCCATTCTGTTTCTTGCCAACACCTTTAGGGATCATGTCCATGAATGTTGAGGCTGCAGTTAGAATGAGAATTGCGTGCAAAATCTAAGCAATATCTCCAACATCACTTTGCCAACACACACATCGGCACTGTCGACACATAGTGGCACAAAACATTTTTTGCTTGGGTGACAGAAATGAAGATGCATTGGAGGGGTGACCAATGCAAATGTAATGATAGGGGTAAATGTCATTACAAATGTCAGGAGTTGGGTGATAATCTTCATAAGGATAAAATAATGAGTAGAATGAATGGGCAGCACAGCACCAGAAGGCAGTGACTCATGCAAATAGAATTGGAAAACGCTACATGGAAATCGTATATATATATATATATATATATACGATATATGTGGATATATTGACAGTGGTCATTCCATGCCCGAACTGTCCAAGGACATTACAGCTCTAATAGGGCTTATTAGGCATCTATGAACTATTAGGCATGGACATAATTCTAACTGAATTTTCAAAAGTGGATAAGTGGATGTAACAAATGGTCATCATCACTTGTGATGGACAAACACACACATATAGAAGAATAGAGAAAACTTCATGAAAAGAGAAGAAAACAAACAAAGAGGTTCTGACAACACTGTATGAAAAAACAATTACAGTATTAATGGAAATAATAATTAAACAAATAATATATCTATGAACATAGTAAAAGACATGACAATTTGTTGAAGACCTTACTAGAGGTAGAGGTGAGCAAGAGGTAGGAAGAGATACACATGGGAGGAAAACATCATGAGATAGAAAGGATACAGTCTAGCAGAGTGCACCACCACGGCAAGAGACAGAGGATGTTGGAGAACTTTGCAATCAAACTTTGTTGCAGAGAGCACATGATGATGTTACGGCAGAAAACTTTGCCTCCCTTGTTGATATTGATAAAATTACTACAAAGCAGAGTTGCACGGAGTGACAAAATATGACTCCTGACATGTAACAGGGCTACAGAATTGATGAAAAAAATGATAATTTTATCAGTTTTTCAGCATTGTGGGTGAATCTTATTGGCAGGTTTAATGGTTTGTCTGGGTAGATGAGTTATAAGAACCATATTCCAGTTACAGCTAGACATTCCTAGACTAATTCTAAACTTATTCCCAACAATCTATTTTTATTTTTAGTTGACTGGCAAATATGAAGAAGTAACAGCATCAGTTGTGGATGATCTGAAACCACTGCTACAATACATTGGAAATGAGCTTGAATCCTTTGCCACAGATCTCGACAAAGTTAAACTGGCATTTAAAGACATGCACCAGAAGAATGAGTTCTACCTTCTGTTTATCAATGAAGCTGTTGCCAGCAATGTTTACTATATGTCCCAGACATATGACTCCATGTTGTGAGTAGAATTTATCTCTGTCATTGAAATGTTTTTCTTTGTACAAGTAGACTTTTAACTGTAGTTAAAATTAATAAAATATTTAATTTTGTTTAAAAAGTAAATTTAACTGTATCTTGAATGCGTTCAGTTTTCATTAATATTTTCTTAGTCTGTTGTACTCTAGACACTTAGGGAATTTTTTTTTGGACCTTCCAGTAACAAAAATTACTGGGAAAAATTACTGGGGAAAATTACCTAGCAGTAACAAGTTAATGGAAATGCACAAAAACTACAGAAAAGTAGCAAAAATTACCAGGAAATCAAAAGTTACAGAAGAATAATAAAAGCAGTTCATTTCTGCCATTAACCATCTTCTGTACCATGTTACAGTTTTGTCTCATTATTGTCAGCATCTATTCAATAGTTATCCAAGACTTCCATGTTTTCATCTAAGATAACCTCAAGATCAATCGACAGTCACTGCAACATATTTTCAATAAATGCAAGTTAGCTGTTTGCGTGTGTGCAGTAAATAGAATTTAACAGCGGCTAAATATTTTACTTTCTTTTGTTGAACAAATAACTTTTAACACCATTGATGCAAAATCATGGTGGCATGTAAAACATATATACCACCATTATTCCTTGATGTACAACATATTTCATAAGTCACTGGTAGCAACTACATGATAATTTGTGTTGGTTAAGTCAGAGTTTATGTCAGGGCCTTTACTGCTATATCAAAAGGATGAATAGTACACAAAGCCAGTGGTGCTTTACCGCAACAACAAGCAGCTTAACAATGGAAGTATTCGCAGTAATGCAGGCACTTTACTGGCTGGAATCACAAGCCTATTCCCATGCATGCTTACTAAGCGACTCTGTGAATATGATTCAGAAAGTAAAAATGGGTGATGTACATAGGGAATGGGTAGAGTCATTAGAGAGAGCAAAAACGTGAGCATCGCTATGAAAACTCATGCTTATTTTTGTCCTCGGACACATGGGCGTGGACGGAAACGAATCAACCGACCAATTAGCTAGCCTCGCCACCACAACAGATGTCAGCCTATGGACCGAGCAGACATACTCATTGCTCTTCGTGAATCCTCACGATCAGAGGATTTTGAGATGAATAAGCAGGAGTCAATATCAAGAATACACGAATTGGAAATGAGGATGGGCGTGGCCCGTAGAGAAACCCTGACAAAGATTTCAAAAAGAGCAGTGAACCAACATAGAACCGGAACCATCAGCTGTTATACCATTACAGATTTACTGAAGCGTAGATCTGAGCACCTATTGATGTGTCCGGTGTGTGAAGAGGATAATCAACATACCAAATACCTAATGTCAAAGTTAATGCAAATAAACACACTTAGACATGTTCTTTACCCTTCATTCTCTAGTGATTTGTTTCTTTCTCATAATAGACATATAATCTCTCATCCTTCTACCAGGAATGATTTACAGCTTGCTACCAGCCTGTACAGAGATGCCTACAGGAATTTGATCCAGGCCATCTTAGAGAAACTTGAAGACATTGAAGAGTATTCCTTCTCAGACACATACAACCAAGTTGTTTCCCAGGGAATCCAAGACTTACTGGAGTATCTGGACACAAAAATCTCAGATCTTATCCTCAGCCTTCGTCAGACAGACCTGAAAATATTAGAAAAGACCAGAATGGCTCTGTGTAAGATACTGTGTCCAATGGCTTGTTACCATTAGTTTAATTTCTTTCTTATTCTTCTTTCGTTCACATGAAACATGTCTATATCTGTAATTCTGTCTCCTTAATAAAACTCACTCTTTTCTAGTTCATACAGTGGCCCACAGAGCTTTGTTTCCAGTGTTGTTTCCTCTGGCCAATATGTCTGCCTCAGCGTTTCATGATCAGAACACTCTTGAAGTATATGTTTGGCACTCTGTGCTGCCTATCCACATGTCCGTGTTGCCAATCTTGAACTTTGTATACATGTGACTGTGGAGTCAGTTGTGTCCTATTCTGAGGCGTAGAATTATAACTTGTTCTGATATGTTCATAATGTGATAGTCATCTTGTGTTGGTGTTTGTGGCTTTCTTATTGACTTGATCATCAGTTTTTTCTGATGGTAGGTAATTGGTACATCTGGTTGGTCTTCTACCTTCCTTAGCCAGTTGGTCTGCTTTTTTATTTCCTGGTATTCCACAGTGAGAGGGTATCCACTGCATGCTTACCCTATACTGGTAGGACAGTTCATTAAGTAGTTTTTATAAGTCTTTTAGTTTTCCAGACTGGAGAGCTTGAAGTACTGACCTTGCATCTGTCAGAATACCATGGACTGTAGGCGATGATTGGAGTTAAAGAGTTTTCAGTTGCCACCCTAATTGCTTAGATTTCTGCATCATTATTATTAGTTTGTTCTTTTAAATATAATAATAAATGCATATCCAGTATATTACATTACTAGTCAACTGTTATTGAATTTGTAGATACCACTGTTACATCCATTCATATCACCAGTGCAACAGGGATGATAGGCTTCTGGACCAAATAAACCCAGTTTAATTTACTAGATATGCCAAATATTTGCTCTAGCATCGAGCCAATACCATATTAGTTTGCTTTGCATAAATTATGAAGCTAAGAACCTCCTATTCATTTTCTGACAGCAATGTTTTTACTTTTTCCTCTATCACCAAATTTACGTTTTTTTCTTCCTCTGTCAAAAAGTTAATATTTTCATGTCAAGAAATTTTGTAGTTTCTCTGTCAACAAATGCCTTATATTTTTCCCTTCTCTGTCAATAAATCTATAGTTTTACTTAATCTGTCTACAAATTTATGTTTTTATCTCTTCAACATATTTATAATTTTAATGTCCCTGTCAACAAATTTATATTTGTCCTTTCTCTGTCAACTAATTTATATTTTTACTTTTAAATTTATATGTTTTTACTTCCTCTGTCAATAAAAATATATATACTCTTACTTTCAAATTTGTATGTTTACTTTCTGTCAATAAATTTATATATCATTTTTGTGTGTCAACAATTGATTATATTTTACTTTCTGTCAAGTTTATATTCTTACTTCCTCTGTCAACAATTTATAATATTTTTACTTAATTGTTAGCAAGTTTATATTTATTTCTCCAAATAAATATATGTACTTCTTTTCTCTGTTAGTGAGTGCACAGGATCTTTATAACCACCCACAGCTTGATTTCATCCGAAGCAGAATTGAACAACTGAGAGACTTGGACTATTACTATTATATCAACAAACCATACAATGCACTGAGTAACAGCATTGACCTAGAGCCTTATACCACTGCTCTTTACTCCATGAAAGATGCTGCTGTCAGCAGAATTGTTCCTGAAGGTGTGAGAGACTTGACTGAGAGAGCAAGCAATGAAATTTACCAACAGGTCAGCAAATATCTTTTGTTAAAATCTTAGCGGAAACATGTAGGCTGCATTTTAGTTATAGAAGTTGTGGTGTCTCATTGACTAGTGAGCTGATTTCCTGGTCATGCGGTCCAGGTAGGGTTTTCCAGTTCAATCAAAACATTTTTTAGACCATAGATCACTCCTTGGTTGATGCAGCTCAAGAAATGAGTAGGCATGATGCTGTCCACATCATTCAAAATTATGTTGTTGGGCAATAAAAGTCGTATTTCCTCTATAAAAATTAGGAAAGGGACTATTACAACTGCTGTCCTAATCTCAACATTACCATATGGTGATTCCCTGATGAAGGTAATTATGGCTTTGTTTGTAATTTGCCATTCTATATATCAATTCACTTTTTTCTTCTGTGTTCTCAAACTCCTACTGATTTTCAGGATGTAATCCAGAGAACAGATGCATTGTGCCACTGTTTGCAGCTTGATTGTTGTATCTGTGTCTTTCAACTGTACACATCTAACTTCAGCGTGGCTTGTGGGTCACTTTGTGGCAATACTGCATTTTACCTGTTAGTGAATTGCAAGAAAGTTTCAAGTGGTTTGTGTGATGAAGGCTGCATTCTCTTTCTTTCACCACATTATGTTCAGGGTGGGTTTCTTAATTTACACTCCTACATAAAAAAATCCAATCAATTATGAATGTTGAACCCTGGACCTCACGGGTGTGAGACAAAATCTCTAACCTCTCTGCCACTTAATTTCAATCTATGTAATATCTGAAAATTACCACAGTATGGCACCAACATAAAGAATGAATATACAAGAGCTGTGTGCGTTCTATAGGTCTACTATTGAACAGAGAAAAATGATGAAGGTAACAATGAAAAGAGATATCTAATTTGTTAGTTCTCCTCAACCTTTGTATATGAACATACAAATATGGTACCATCCATCTTATGTACTACTATTTATTTTTCATTCTCTGATTGTACAAAATATTTTCTTTTTCCTCTTCTAAATGTATATACAATAATTTTTCCTTTTTTCTCCATACAATTATACATTTCTTATTCTCTTTTTATAACTCATTTCTCTATTTAACAACACTTTTCTAAATCTTCAGTTATTTTTATATTTTATTGTTTATACTGTATATAACACATTTCTGTTATTACATACATATTTGTTTGGCCCGGACCAAGTTGTTATAATGGGATTTGACTGTATAAATATCTTTTCTATTTTTCCTTCCATTTACACGTACTATAATCTTTTCTTTTTCTCCTTCCATTTACACATAATATAATCTTTTCTATTTCTCCTTCCATTTACACATAATATAATCTTTTCTATTTCTCCTTCCATTTACACATACTATAATCTTTTCTATTTCTCCTTCCATTTACACATAATATAATCTTTTCTATTTCTCCTTCCATTTACACATAATATAATCTTTTCTATTTCTCCTTCCATTTACACATAATATAATCTTTTTTTTCCTTCCATTTACACATACTGTAATCTTTTCTATTTTTCCTTCCATTTACACATACTATAATCTTTTCTTTTTCAATCTTGCAGGCAGAGTTGGCTTACAAACACTGGGATGTTGAAGAAAACCTGAACAAACACTTAAACACGTCAGTGGAACTTCTAAAGGATATTATCGAGGATGAACTCAGAGAGTACTCAAACCTGTTTTTGATCAAAAGTCCATTCACAGTGTTTGACCCCAAAAATGGTAAAATTGAGGCCGATTGGGGCTTACCCTTTGAAGTAAAATATCTGGATACAATGCCAAACTTTGCTCCATACATTCAGAAAGTCAAAGCTATGTACAAGAAATATGCCCCTGATGTGGACTCCATCTACCAAGTAAGTGAACCCATTGCACCTAAGTAGACTGAATGATTTATTTCTGTAACAATGTTACTTTAAACAATTTTAACACCTTAGCTGAGTTAATTTGTACCAATAATATTTGAAGCCAGCTTGAACACTATAGATGATTGAAGTCTCTTTTCTGTAACAATGATATTTGAAGTCATTTATATTTCACAGTAGTATTTTATTTTCATTTTTTACAATCTTTTATTCCATATTCACAGAGCTCTTTTCATATTTTACACAGTAATCTCTTTCTATCTATCTATACACTGTTGCCCTAGTTTGCCTTGCGGTGTCAGGGGTAGAAGAGTTCTCTGGAGATGGCCTTTCTGTGTGCTGTTTGTAAGCTTGTTCCTGTGGCTTCTTTGATCCATCTTTTACATGGTTTGCCTCTGGCTTTATATCTGTTATATCTATGTGTCATGACCATCTGTGGCATGGTATCTGTTGGTAGTCTTATTTGATAATTCACATTATTCTTTGATTTCATATTTTACAGTACTCTTTATTTGACAGTGCTGTTTTATTTCATATTTTACAGTACTCTTTATTTGACAGTGCTGTTTTATTTCATATTTTGCAGTACTCTTTATTTGACAGTGCTGTTTTATTTCATATTTTACAGTACACTTCCAATGTTTGGTCCAACAAAAGTACTGATGACCAGGACGATGATGACATCATGACCGAGTTTGATAAATTTACACCATCTAAGAATTTGAAGACTTCTAAAGATACTATTCAAGACTCAAAAAGTGAATCCTCATATTCTTGGCCTCTTGCATATATCTTTTAAACTAATGTTGGTAATATGTGACTATAATGCAGGGATTATTTTATCTTAACATTTGACTCAAGTTTTTTAATTTAACCTCGTTCATGTCTTAGAACTAAAATAAACTAGTACCAGCCCAACATTTACAATTCGTTTACTCACTGATCAATGCAACATGTCATTGTAAATTATATTTTATTGTAATATTTCTTTCCTTTATATAAAATGGGCTCTGTGCTTGAGTTGACTTGAAAAGTTACCGGGTATTTAATAACCAAAGTGCAAGAGGATATCTGAGTACGTGGAGAGAGTGCACCATTAACAGAAATATGAAGTGATACTAATGGAGTAGAATACTAAGGATAATGCTACCAATGCCAGACTTGGCAATTGATGAATGCTACATGTAAGAGAAATATTGAAAATTGCACAATGAAATGTCTAAGGAAGGCTATTGGAGCCACCAGACTTGGCAATTGATGAATGCTACATGTAAGAGAAATATTGACAATTGCAAAATGAAATGTCTAAGGAAGGCTATTGGAGCCACCAGACTTGACAAAATGCGCAGTGAAAACATCAGAAAGATAATAGGTATCACATCATGCATCGAATATATAGAGAAACAGCAGATAAAATGGTTTGGACATCTTATGAGGATGAAGATCAACTTCCCATAAGAGTTTATATCACAATGGAATCAGGATACAGAGCCGAGGACAGACAGAGGAAAAATGGATAGACAACATCAAGACCTTCCTGAATAAACATGACTACACCTCAACCAGAGCAACACACCTGCCTCTCCTTCACAAACCCCTATGCTCAATGACAAGTGTGGAAGCTACGACAACACCACAACTTAGGATAGACAATAAACTAAGAATAAATAACTTTTTTTAACAGTAACATTTCATTATTTTGACCTAAAATGATCCCCTGATGAAGTATGCAGTGTAGACATGTGTCTTATGGGATCATCACTGGTCATTGGCAGTGTAACCGGAAGAAATAAAGCAGGAAAATTGTTGCTAAGGATCTTACAATTGCATCTTTATCATCAGTAATTTAAAAACTTAATCAAATAAAGTAACAAACAATTAAAGTACAGTAGAGAAGAAAGGATTTTATAACATTTTTAGTGCTGTGTGACATGAAGAGAAGGCCACTGAGGACAGGGTAAAGTGGAGAGGCAAGGACTGCACAATAAGTCTTAGAATGTCTGATCTGAAAATAAAATTAAACTGCACTGAGAACATAGTACAGTGGAGAAAGATGATTAGTTGTATTTGCACTAACCTTGAGATAGAGGAAAAAGTTGAAGAGAATATTGCTGAAATGGAGATGCATTGAAAAAGAAGTCTCAGGAGATGATGAAAATGAATTGAAAAGGGAGTAAGGGGACAATGGAGATGCATTGGAAAGGGAGCCTCTGTGAACAATAGAAATGCATTGAAGAGAGAGTCATTTGACACAATAAAGATGCTTTGAAAAGAAAGAGTCAGTGAGAGTCAGACGCAATGCATAACTAGACAATTTAAACATCAGTCTAGATAACCTGAAGAGGAGGAATATTTATGATGGTGCAAATATGTTTTCTCTCAACTTTTCTTTTACAACACCCAGGCCATTAGGCGACACTGATGTAACCAAAATAGACTATTACCTCAGGAAAAAGGGGTGTGTCTCAGATCAAAGGGGTGTGTCTCAGAGCATAGAGATAAATAGCAATAAACAAATAATCACAACTTGATATTTCTGTTACAGATCATATAGTACATGAATATCTTGCTAGAAATATTTCTTTCTGGCACAACTTGAGACATATTATTTTAAATAGTTTAAACATCTCTGATTCAACATCTGTTCTTGTACTTACATCTATATATTACAACATTGTACAACATTTTGCGAACGTGCCTACATTTTGTAAGGAACAACATTATGTGGATACTCCTACAACACACACCAGTTTTATTTCAATACTTCTAATGTATTGAACAACATTACGTGAAAACTTCTATTGTATTGAACAACATTACGTGAAAACTTCTATTGTATTGAACAACATTCTGTGAACAATTCCACTGTATTGTTAAAAAATCTGTCAACACTTCCATTGTACTGAACAATATTATGTGAACACTTCTGTTGTACTTCTGGAAACACTCTTATTTTACAGAACATTTTATTAACACTTTATTTATACTGAACAACATTCTGTGATTACTTCTATTGTACAGAACAATATTCTGTGAGCTCTCCTATTGTATCAAGCAACATTCTGGGAACAACATTGTACACAGAAACATTAGGTGTACACTTACATTGTACGAACAACATTCTGTGAATACTTCTATTGTGCTGAACAACATTCTGTGAATACTTCTATTGTACTGAACAGCATTCTGTGAATACTTTTATTGTACTGAACAACATTCTGTGAATACTTCTATTGTGCTGAACAACATTCTGTGATTACTTTTATTGTACAGAATATTCTGTGAGCTCTCCTATTGTATCAAGCAACATTCTGGGAACAACATTGTACACAGAAACATTACGTGTACACTTACATTGGACTGAACAACATTCTGTGAATACTTCTATTGTGCTGAACAACATTCTGTGAATACTTCTACTGTACTTAACAACATTCTGTGAACACGTTTATTTTAATGAACATTATATGAACAAGTATATAATTTTTTTGACCACCATTCTATCAACACTTCCTAGATGGATATAAACATACTTGTCTAATGTTCAAACCAAACAGAGAAAACTCAGAATAAGGCAAAACGACAACAGTATTCATGAAAAATTTTATGAGAACATCTACACTAAACAATAGAAGGAAATGGCTAGACACTTTAGAATTAAACCAAGTACTGATTGGACAAAATCCAAAGTTTATTTTGTGCATCAAAGTGGAGCTAAAACTATAAAAAAGTTTAAATCTGGATTGTCTACAGTTTCCTTTTTATTTCTCGGTGTATTTTATTTCAGTGTTAGTAATAATCCCTTTTTATTTAGAGCTAGGATAAATTATTTATATTATTGATAAATTGAACACCATTTACATTTAACCGTACATTCTACCATATTTCATTATAAAAAATGTGTACAGGTATTAGAATTCAATTGATAAGTATTTGAAAGTATATGTAGTTTTTACAGTCATTCACTTTATCAAAAAAATAAAATCTGAAAAAAATATTGTATCATCATCTAGTCAATCTAAATATTTAGTTATCAATTACTTTTTTCTTCAAATTTCTATTTTGTGCATAAACAAATGTTCCATGTGGTATTTTTGTTTCCATCAATTTTTTTATAGTTTGTATGACATATCATTTTTTATTAGTGTATCCACATGAATTTTTTTGATTAATAAACAGATAGTGCAAAATTACGGTTTTTGTTGTTTTTATTTGATTTTGTCCACTCAAAAACTATTTTCTCAAGTGATAATAATAATAAGTGATAACAAAACCAACAGATACAATGAAAGAAGAAGAAGATAATAATAATAAGACCCATAACCCGTTGGGGTTATAGGAGTTACACACTGGAGACATCAACACAAAAAGTCCGCCAAACACTTCTGTCTTCAGCCATTTGGACGAAACAGCCATTGGAATGAGTGTAGAAAAATCATGCTCAGACAATTACTTGATGTTGTCAATTCAGGATTTTATTTATCTGCATTTTCTCTTTCTATCCTTGAAATACCTTGCAAAATAGTTTTAGAAAGTGGGTCATGTCTCATTACATGTCCAAAGAAAATACATTTACACTGTTTCATCATGGCCAAATGTGGTTCTTGATAACCAAGTACTGGACATAGAATAAAAGCCACCAGAAACTAGATTTACTCAAGTACTGGACATAGAATAAAAGCCACCAGAAACTAGATTTACTCAAGTACTGGACATAGAATAAAAGCCACCAGAAACTAGATTTACTCAAGTACTGGACATAGAATAAAAGCCACCAGAAACTAGATTTACTCAAGTACTGGAAATGAAATAAAGGCCACCAGAAACTAGATTTACTCAAGTACTGGACATAGAATAAAAGCCACCAGAAACTAGATTTACTCAAGTACTGGACATAGAATGTGTGACCAATGAAACAAGGATCAACACAATATTTACTATGATACCTGCTGGACAACTGCACACACACTGCTGGAAGGAAATAGCCTTTCTGTCCATGGCATACCTCCAGATTACAAGAAAGTTATGGTAAATAGAAGAGAAGAATAGAAGACTGTAATAGTTAGTTAGTTTAGTTAGTTAGTTAGTTTAGTTTAGTTAGTTAGTTAGTCATTGGATCATTGTCACTGCACTCAAGGACAAGTCGATAGGTGCTCAGATCTCTCCTTGAGTGTAGCCGCCATTACACGTTGACTGATAGTCCCAGTATGCAGTTGATTGGCCATCATTCTTTCTTGCCCACGAAACCTCTCCTTTCTAGCGACACTACATTTCAAACCAAATTCCTTTATTCTAGTCATGGAACAAAATATCGTCACTTATACAGTCATTTATTCGTGCTTTTTCCCATAGGGCATTCAAAATGTCTGCTCGATCCATCGCTCCACCAATAGCTGTAGTAGCAGCATGTGCATCCAACCTATCTGCTCTCTTATTACCCGGACTCCCTGCATGTCCCGGCACAAAAATGAAAGTCACTTTACGCATACAGGAATTCTTCACTGCATCCAACCACTGTTCCCGAATGTACCCTGCCTGAACTTTCACAATCATGCTCATCGAGTCACAGAGTATGCAGACATGATTGCAGATAGTCTGCGAGCACACCCATTGCAAAGCTTTGGTTACTGCCAAAATCTCCATTGTCATGCTGCTTGTCGTTTGAGTGAATGCACCACTTTCGTCTCTGATGGTCTCCCCCCACCTTTGAGCTGTGAAGGCCCAGGCACTCCTGATGTGTCTTCCAACTGACCCATCAGTATATATAATCATATCATCTTCCCTGGAATTTTCACAGATCAGAGCGAGTACCTCAGACTCCACCACTGTCAGACACCATTCCTTGCATTCTCTATTGAGTGTTATTGTTACTGTGAAGGCTGTCGGACAATCTAAGGGTGCATGACTCCATTCTGCACCAGGTAGCACATCTTCCAATCTGCACACCCCATCCACGACTTTCCTCTCTTAAGTCGACTGCCTTTCACTTTGAGAATTTCAGGGTGTAGAGGATGTTCTTTATCAGCGGTGATTTGTAGGTAATCCCCCGCCCTGCAGATTTGTATTCTTTGCATCCTTTACAATGATGTGGTCAACATGATCTTTAAACTCAGACTGCATCCAACATAACCCCTAAGTACTTCATTATGATGGTTCTCTCGAGGACATCCCCTCTCAAAGTAACTGATGACATGGATGTGTTTACTGCATAATTATTTAGGGAAAACCATGTTATCGATGCTTTTGATGGATTAATATCATCACACATCCTACAGGAACATTGTAATATCATCACACATCCTACAGGAACATTTTAATATCATCACACATCCTACAGGAACATTTTAATATCATCACACATCCTACAGGAACATTGTAATATCATCACACATCCTACAGGAACATTGTAATATCATCACACATCCTACAGGAACATTTTAATATCATCACACATCCTACAGGAACATTTTAATATCATCACACATCCTACAGGAACATTTTAATATCATCACACATCCTACAGGAACATTTTAATATCATCACACATCCTACAGGAACATTTTAATATCATCACACATCCTACAGGAACATTTTAATATCATCACACATCCTACAGGAACATTGTAATATCATCACACATCCTACAGGAACATTTTAATATCATCACACATCCTACAGGAACATTTTAATATCATCACACATCCTACAGGAACATTGTAATATCATCACACATCCTACATGAACATTGTAATATCATCACACATCCTACATGAAAATTGTAATATCATCACACATCCTACATGAACATTGTAATATCATCACACATCCTACAGGAACATTGTAATATCATCACACATCCTACAGGAACATTTTAATATCATCACACATCCTACAGGAACATTGTAATATCATCACACATCCTACATGAACATTGTAATATCATCACACATCCTACATGAAAATTGTAATATCATCACACATCCTACATGAACATTGTAATATCATCACACATCCTACAGGAACATTTTAATATCATCACACATCCTACAGGAACATTGTAATATCATCACACATCCTACAGGAACATTGTAATATCATCACACATCCTACAGGAACATTGTAATATCATCACACATCCTACATGAACATTGTAATATCATCACACATCCTACAGGGACATTGTAATATCATCACACATCCTACATGAACATTGTAATATCATCACACATTCTACAGGAACATTGTAATATCATCACACATCCTACAGGAACATTGTAATATCATCACACATCCTACATGAACATTGTAATATCATCACACATCCTACATGAACATTGTAATATCATCACACATCCTACATGAACATTGTAATATCATCACACATCCTACAGGAACATTGTAATATCACACATTCTACAGGAACATTGTAATATCATCACACATTCTACAGGAACATTGTAATATCATCACACATCCTACAGGAACATTGATTAGAACTAATGCAGGACTTGCAAAGGTTTTGATAAACTTCTCCTTCAATATGAATGCCAGAGAAGTTACATTCTGGAGCTGAAAATATAACTTTACCACCTGGCAGAGGGAGATAACTTTACCATCTGGCAGAGGAAGATAACTTCACCATCTGGCAGAGGAAGATAACTTCACCACCTGGCAGAGGAAGATAACTTCACCACCTGGCAGAGGAAGATAACTTCACCATCTGGCAGAGGAAGATAACTTCACCATCTGGCAAAGGAAGATAACTTCACCATCTGGCAGAGGAAGATAACTTCACCATCTGACAGAGGAAGATAACTTCACCATCTGCCAGAGGGAGCTTCTATTATTTCTTTTTCTTCTCATTTTATACCTCTTTATGCCTTGCTGCATCAGGGGTACAAGAGTTCTCTGGAGATGGTTTTTTTGCATGCATCATATATGTTTGATTTTGTTGACTCTTTTATTTTTGTAATCCAACTTTTGCATGGTCTCCCAGTGGTTTGTATCCATCAAGTCTATATAGCAGGGCTTTTTAAGGGGTACTATCCGATGATAATCTGTAAGCATGTGAAAACTACTTCATCTGTTGTCTCCTGATGTAATCCAGGATTGGCATTGTGTTTGTTAGTCTTCTAATGTTTTCATTTCTGATTCTGTCTCTAATTGTTACTCTGAGAATTTTACGTAGACAAGTCATTTCTGTTGTAACAAGTTTTTTCAAGTCTAATGAGACACTAAGAGAAGAGAGAAAACAAGAATACATCACAGATGTTGTTAGAAAAAGGCATCGGTCCCGCACTCAGAATGAATGAAGACAGAATACCATGTCAAGTCTTTATATGGTCAATCAATCAATCAATAAACCCATAACCCTTCAGGGGTTATTTTTGTCCCTGCCTACATTACCACTCTATTCTTGCTTTGTGTCTGTCTTGATAAAAATCTTTTGATAGAAACATCAATTTGTTCTGTTGTTGGCTCTCTTTAAAACTATTTAATATATTTTTATATACACTACCATGACAGATCAGCCTACAAGTTATGTGACTGTTGTGGTGAAAATTAACATATTTTTTAATTTATCTATTTATCTATAAGCCTGTAATTGGTCGGGGTTGTAGGGGTACCACATTGGATGCTTCAGCACACAGAGTCCTCCAGCGAATTCTATCCTCAGCGATGCGGATGAGTGTGGAAATATCTAGCCCTGTCCATTCCTTGATGTTGTCTGTCCATGTCTTTATTTGTCCTCCTCTGCTTCTTCCACCCTCGACAGTTCCCTGCAGCATTGTTTTTGACAAGGAATCGTGCCTGCATACATGTCCGAACCATGCTAGTTTTCGTCGTTTCACTATTGAAAGCAATGGCTCCTGGACACCTGCACACATCTCTACTTTATTTCTTACGTACACATTGGTCTTATGTTCCCTATAGGAAATTTGTAGAATTCTTCTGTAGCATTTATATGGTCACTGAGTGGCAAGAGAAAAAGGGGAAGACCAAAAACAACACTGAAAAGAACTATTGAAAAAGAAATCACAACAGCTGGTATGAAAATGAACGATCTGGAACAACTGACTGTTGATCGACAAGCATGGTGAGCTATGACATCTGCCCTATGTGCCAAGATTGGCACAAGAGGAAAATGATGATCAAGTTTTCTTTTATAAGACTAGGGAACAAAAGAGTCATACTTACCAGTAAACTCCTTCTGTGTTCTATCAACAACAAGAAATTGAAAGATTATGTGACTTTATTTAACTGAAATAAGCTTGTATTACCCTGGGCATGAGATCTTGTATTAGTTGGGTATGAATGCGTGTATTAGTTGATCATGAGAGCTTGTATTAGTTGGGTATGAATGCTTGTATTAGTTGATCATGAGAGCTTGTATTAGTTGGGTATGAATGCGTGTATTAGTTGATCATGAGAGCTTGTATTAGTTGGGTATGAATGCTTGTATTAGTTAGTCATGAGAGCTTGTATTAGTTAGTCATGAGAGCTTGTATTAGTTAGTCATGAGAGCTTGTATTACCCTGGGTATGAGAGCTTGTATTAGTTGATCATGAGAGCTTGTATTAGTTGATCATGAGAGCTTGTATTAGTTAGTCATGAGAGCTTGTATTACCCTGGGTATGAGAGCTTGTATTAGTTGATCATGAGAGCTTGTATTAGTTGGTCATGAGAGCTTGTATTACCCTGGGTATGAATGCTTGTATTAGTTAGTCATGAGAGCTTGTATTAGTTAGTCATGAGAGCTTGTATTAGTTAGTCATGAGAGCTTGTATTAGTTAGTCATGAGAGCTTGTATTACCCTGGGTATGAGAGCTTGTATTAGTTGGTCATGAGAGCTTGTATTAGTTGGATATGAGAGCTTGTATTAGTTGGATATGAGAGCTTGTATTAGTTGGTCATGAATGCTTGCATTAGTTGGTCATGAGAGCTTGCATTAGTTGGTCATGAGAGCTTGTATTAGTTGGTCATGAGAGCTTGTATTAGTTCGTCATGAGAGCTTGTATTAGTTGGTCATGAGAGCTTGTATTAGTTGGGTATGAGAGCTTGTATTAGTTGGGTATGAATGCTTGCATTAGTTGGTCATGAGAGCTTGTATTAGTTGGTCATGAGAGCTTGTATTAGTTGGTCATGAGAGCTTGTATTAGTTGGGTATGAGAGCTTGTATTAGTTGGTCATGAGAGCTTGTATTAGTTGGGTATGAGAGCTTGTATTAGTTGGGTATGAATGCTTGCATTAGTTGGTCATGAGAGCTTGTATTAGTTGGTCATGAGAGCTTGTATTACCCTGGGTATGAGAGCTTGTATTAGTTGGTCATGAGAGCTTGTATTACCCTGGGTATGAGAGCTTGTATTAGTTGGTCATGAGAGCTTGTATGAGTTGGTCATGAGAGATTGTATTACCCTGGGTATGAGAGCTTGTATTACCCTGGGTATGAGAGCTTGTATTACCCTGGGTATGAGAGCTTGTATTACCCTGGGTATGAGAGCTTGTATTAGTTGGTCATGAGAGCTTGTATGAGTTGGTCATGAGAGCTTGTATGAGTTGGTCATGAGAGCTTGTATTACCCTGGGTATGAGAGCTTGTATTAGTTGGTCATGAGAGCTTGTATTAGTTGGTCATGAGAGCTTGTATTAGTTGGTCATGAGAACTTGTATTAGTTGGTCATGAGAGCTTGTATTAGTTGGTCATGAGAGCTTGTATTAGTTGGTCATGAGAGCTTGTATGAGTTGGTCATGAGAGCTTGTATGAGTTGGTCATGAGAGCTTGTATTAGTTGGTCATGAGAGCTTGTATGAGTTGGTCATGAGAGCTTGTATTACCCTGGGTATGAGAGCTTGTATTACCCTGGGTATGAGAGCTTGTATTACCCTGGGTATGAGAGCTTGTATTAGTTGGTCATGAGAGCTTGTATGAGTTGGTCATGAGAGCTTGTATGAGTTGGTCATGAGAGCTTGTATGAGTTGGTCATGAGAGCTTGTATTAGTTGGTCATGAGAGCTTGTATGAGTTGGTCATGAGAGCTTGTATGAGTTGGTCATGAGAGCTTGTATTAGTTGGTCATGAGAGCTTGTATTACCCTGGGTATGAGAGCTTGTATTACCCTGGGTATGAGAGCTTGTATTACCCTGGGTATGAGAGCTTGTATTACCCTGGGTATGAGAGCTTGTATTAGTTGGTCAGGAGAGCTTGTATTAGTTGGTCATGAGAGCTTGTATTAGTTGGGTATGAATGCTTGTTTTAGTTAGTCATGAGAGCTTGTATTAGTTGGTCAGGAGAGCTTGTATTACCCTCGGTATGAGAGCTTGTATTAGTTGGTCATGAGAACTTGTATTAGTTGGTCATGAGAGCTTGTATTAGTTGGGTATGAGAGCTTGTATTAGTTGGGTATGAATGCTTGTTTTAGTTAGTCATGAGAGCGTGTATTAGTTGGTCAGGAGAGCTTGTATTACCCTCGGTATGAGAGCTTGTATTAGTTGGTCATGAGAACTTGTATTAGTTGGTCATGAGAACTTGTATTAGTTGGTCATGAGAGCTTGTATTAGTTGGGTATGAATGCTTGTATTACCCTGGGCATGAGAGCTTGTATTAGTTGGTCATGAGAACTTGTATTAGTTGGTCAGGAGAGCTTGTATTACCCTCGGTATGAGAGCTTGTATTAGTTGGTCATGAGAGCTTGTATTAGTTGGTCATGAGAGCTTGTATTAGTTGGTCATGAGAGCTTGTATTAGTTGGGCATGAAAGCTTGTACTAGTTGATCATGAGAACTATAGTATATCGTATTCAAGATATTGCAAACAACCCAGATTCTTTTGGCTTTAGTGATTTTATAAGCAATATAAATATTTACGATTAATGTCCAGTTGCCTGCAGCGAAGCTTGAACCAAGTACCTTGATTATATGGGACACAGTCTATATCACACCACCACAGAGCCAGACTATCTATGTGAACTGTCCTTACAGAGCGTTGTCCTCACTGCCACTCTGTATGCCTCTCAGTTCTACACAAACTGTTAAGCCTCTTCCAGTGTCTTGTTCAGAAGGTCTTTGATATTCTGTGTCCATCATGGTATTGGTCTGCCTAAAGTTCTTTTTCCTGGAACCATCCCCTCCATAGAACCATATTTCAATGGGTAAACAAATAATGTAATTTGGAAACATCAAGGAATTCTTAAAATCTTTTTAAAAAATCAGAAAGTAACAGACATGATTTTAACCAGATCCATTCAGCTGGCATTGATGTCTTGCAGCTCAAGTCAGCATGTTTCCAATGGATAGGTAGAATTTGGAAGATGTGTTCAGTTACTAAGCAAATCAGAGCAAGCTGAATGGCCCTGGTTTGGGTCGCATCTGTTGCTTTCTAGAAGTTTCAATAGGTTGACAGTTATATACAAATATTTCACAAACATTTGACAACAATTCTGACACATGATGAAGACAGTTGTTATATATTGTTGGAAAAAAAAAAGGTTTTTATTTTCTATCTAAATGGTCAAGCATGTAAGTTAAAAATACATGAGAATAAAGGTAAGTAACAAGTGTTGTATATACAAACAGTTATAGTAAGTTATGGTTCTTGATTTCATTACCCATATGAAATCAGTCCATTATGACATTCTTACTACCTAAGACTGCTCTCCTACTACAATGAGGTGTAGAGATGTCAGTCATGATGGTGGTGATGTCAGGAACAGGGTTGCCAGATAGTTGAAATTGATTAAAGTAAAATTTCAATTAAAATATAGTTAACATGGCCAAACTTTAATATATGGCCTATTTTCCATTTTGATCAACAATATAAAAATGATAAAAACATAAATGTCATGGCCATTAAAACATTGAAATGGTCAAATTTGTAAAATTTTGCTATGAAATGCTCAAATTCTGGCAACCATGGTCAGGAAGTAGTTTTACTTTCAGATCGAGAATGGTGCTTCTATGACTTTTTTTAAAACAAGGAAAGCTATCCATAGCTTGCGCAAGCCCCAGTGGAATATTTTACTCAATGTTTATGTATGGTGCAATGCCACATGTTGGGTAGTCTTCTATTCCAGAGTGAACTTTGCAGTGATTGTTATTCCATAGCTTGTGCAAGCCTCGGAAGAATATTTTATTCAAAGTTTCTGTATAGTGCAATGTCACACGCAGGGTATTCTTCTATCCCAGAGTGGATTTTGGAGTGATTGTAATATTGAGGTGCATGCTTGAGATAAAAGGGTTGATTTCCTCCCTGCAGTCCAGGTATGGGTCTTTAGCATAACAGGTAACACAGTATGAGGGGTGGAGTAATCAACCTCATACCTAATCACTGTAATTGTCTCTTAGATCATGCATAGAAGGTAATAGTATTACTATTTTTGCTTCCACTTCTGATGCAGGTAAGACACAGATGATTTTAATCAAGTTCTTAGACCTGAATAAACCAAAACAACTGAACACTTACTTTAGACTTGCTCAACATACAAAGAGCAGAGGTGGTGGGTCTAGCCCAAAGGATACAGAGTGAAAACAAAACCTCTGCATTAGCTGCTCTGACCTGGAAAAGGTGGGAGACTTCACCCTGGAGAATGGATTGACAATCTAGCATTATTGCAGAACTGAAAATAGAAGAAGACTCAAGTATTATAATTGTCTATTCTAAGATGACTAATTCTTAGAATCAAGTATTATAATTCTCTGTACCAAGATGACTGTAATTCTTAGAATCAAGTATTATAATTCTCTGTACCAAGATGACTGTAGATATTAGACTCAAGTATATAATCGCCTGTACGAAGATGGCTGTAATCCTCTTTAAATGCATGTGGTTTATTACATTTTAGCATGAAATTATCTCACAATTTGACAATATAATTTAGCAATTACTCATAAATCATAATTACTACAAAAAATGTGAAAGAAGAATCAAATATAAATTTTAAATATCTTTTAAGTAACTATCAGAAAAAGAAACAAAATATCATACCAACTATAGAAAGTAGGTTCAAAATAAAATGGCAAGAAAAGGTTAAAAATACCAGGCACTGTTCTGAAATTAAAAATGTTTCACTGACCTTGACTCTGGTCTTTTTTAGTGTAAACTAAAGGATGTGGAATGACTCAGTATGTTTTATAAATGGATACAATTTATTTTGGTACAGGCCCTATTTCAAAATTATGAAATTCATTGAAAGTCACGTAGACACAGATGTTTATAATAAGTATACATATCTAACAAGTTCTAGAACAATTTGTATTTCAGCTCAAAATAATCTCTATTTTCTGTATTACTGTTCTAAATTATCTCTTCATTAAAATCGTCTGGGCGAAGAGTCGCCACTATGCGTGCCTGGAGACAGATATAGAGGCTGTCACAGGCTAAGGGTAGCCCACCCGAATTGTCAAGGCATGCCGAAATCGGATGTGCTAGGCCTACAAGGTGCATAACGGTGGCACAACGTAATCACGCTCCCGGCGGAAATCGCACGGATATCCGTGATGGTTACAATGGAGTGAACGCAAAGCAAAAAAACATCTCTTCGTTCTATCAATCAATCAAGTGCCATAGACGATCATGTTTTTCCACAATTCTCTTTCTCTTGTGTTATTAATTAATTCTGTTGGTGACATTCTTTTGTGCCCCAACATTCAGCAACTTCTCTCTATGTCTTACTCTATCTCTTCTCTCCCTGATCTTCCTGGTGGTTACTAAATATTTATAGTATTTTGGCTTATTTCAACATACATATTTACAAAAATCTGGAACACATTTCACAGTGTAGAATATTTCTAAATATGTGTTTTGGTCTTCTCAACATATGCCAGAAAAATCTTGACTGTCTCCTTCTAATTTTTGCTGTGGGGCCTAATTTATCTTTTTTTTTACTGAAGCCTCTCTGAAGACTTCTACATTTGTCTTCTTGGCCATCCATGTATTTTCATTATGCTTCCAAAAAAAACCCATGTCTCTGTAACCTATAGGCTATAAAGATTATTTTATGAAAGTTAAATTCTTCAGACCAATATAACAATTGATAAAACAGTTAGAATGAAATGTACAACTGTTTATCAATAGGAATTAATGATAATTACAAAATTATCAATTTTACATTTCACAAACCTGCAGGTAGAAGATCTGAAGATTTCACAATTAGCTTATCAGACCATGCTGAAATTGGATGTGCTGGGCCAAAAGGTGCTATCCCAAAATATGGGTCTACTTTCATTCTTTTATAAAAATCTGTGCAGATCTGAAATTGTGTACATTTGTGACATTGCTGACTACCTATTCAGCCCTGGATACAAAATGGCTATCATTAGTTTGTTGAGATTACCCACAATCGATTAATTTTGGAAAGTGAAATCAAGGGATGTAATCCGTGATTAAAAGAAGAACATTATATTTTCCTCCATTTTTATCTTGTATTTCATTCCACATTTTTTCAAAAAAGTAGACCTGTATTTTGGGATAGGACTGGCATACATATACAGCTCCATTATAAAACTTGAGCACAGTGCATTTGACGCTCTCCGGCTCAAATCACACTAATACTCATGTTGAATATTTCAGAGTGAATGAAAGAAGAAGCTTATCAGATCAACCATCATGCAACAGTAAATTTCCAATAGATGACATTTCAATATAGACTTTCCTCTTGTGGAAACTTTGCAGCATCCGATCTGAACAATTATTATTCAATTTATCCTGCAACATTCAGAGGAGCCATCATTGCACATCACACTTCTTGTAGAATCAGATGAGCTCAAGCCCTGATCATGGATATAGCTGTAATTGTGTACATGGTGTCTTGGCTACGAGCAGGTGGCACATAGGCAGGGCTGTAGATACATCTCAAGTAGCAGGTGGGTTTGCCTAAGAAAAAAATATCTCATTTTCATGAGTAATTCCTTCTTTTTCACAAAAACATTGATGACCATTTTGCAAAAAAAATCGTTATGCGAGGGATGAGTGTTTACCCACCATTCAGCTAAATTCCTAGTTGTACTAAAGGTCATTTCAGGCCAGTTAATCTGCTCATGAAATGTAAAACTTATCATTTTATGTTTATCATTAGGCTTAAACCAGCAGGTCAATGCAGGAGTATTCTATGGCAGATGAATATATTCCTTACATACTAGACTTACAGAAGGTTTGTGTAAATTGATGAATACAATAATATGGGGGTGGGGAAATAGTCTTCTGCATTCATTCTCAAACGTCTGTTGCAGATTAGCAGAATGTAGTCTAGAGAACAGAATGCAATATCTCATGGTTTACAGCTTAACTGTGATATCTACACCTTTCAGCCTGAGACATCTTACTGCAGTATAATAGATGTAGTAACAACTATTTAAACAACATAAATATAGCGCCGTTTTGGATAAAATGAGCTTTTTAGAATAACAAGAAGCTTTTCAAAGCCAGAATCCAGAGATGGTATACATTTGTTTTCTTAGTTCATTTGTGTAGGATCCTCAAACAATACAGTGGAAGCACTTCACTGGAAGGCAGTTCATATTTATGCTTGCAATTTTAAAATATGGACCGGATATTATAAAAACATGAAACTTTAGAACAGGAAATCTTGAAGATACAGATGAATAAATAGTTTAACTTACAGTTAAAGAAATGAAAATAAGAACTTCTAAACTGTTATCTAAAATAAATATTATATAAATAAAATAATATGGGTTAAGCCTACACAAAACTACAACTAACAATTGCAATACAATAATGAGTATGAAATAAGAAAAAAAATGGTGGATGTTTTATTCTAAGACAGTGTTCCCAAACATTCTTTGGCCATGTCCCACCTAAGAATCCCACAAATTCGGATCCCCTCTTCCCTGTGACATCTATTATTTTTATTTTCTGTGTTCATACACTCTGCAGTGGGTACACTCTGCCATTTCCGGAGAGCTCTTCCAACTCTGATGCTGCAAGGCAAACAAAGGCCACAGTGTATAGATAGAGATAGATACACTCTATCTCTATCACACTATCATAGTTAACTCATATGCACATTCTTTCTATTAGATAGGTACCTCCTTTCTATTGTCACTAATTGACCACCTTGTATGTTCCGATTTTAATTTTTTAAATGTGTATGTCACAATATGTAGCAGTGAGTCCTATTTATATAATCTATATGGGGACCCTAGAATCATTAGAAATGAAAATAAAAATTCACATTTAATAAAACATTCTAAAATTGTCAAACCCCTCCCAATCAGGTGTGTACCCTGCATTTTGAGTGACAAGTCTAAGATGAAGTCAACCCTCTACATCTATGCAACTCTTTTTAGATATGAAAGAAAGTCCTAATAAACATTCTATTCTTAAAGGTGGCCAGGAGAAGAATCTGAAGGAAGTCAAAGTAAACGCCATTCTGTTAAACTTGGCAACCTGCAATGTTTCAAAAACACAATAAACTTTGTCATACTTGAAAATGTGACCCTTATATAATTTATGTACATGTCCTACAATTTGTAGATTTGGCCCAGTTCTGGTTTTAAAGATGTAGACCTATTATATTTTAAGGTAGGATCTTCATAAACTACTGTTGTAAATTTTATAATGGGGATATTAAAGTGGTGTCCTCAATACAATCTTAAAATACAATTGTAAGAGAAATTGATTTTGTTTATTTTGAAGTCTTGAGCAATTTATTCTAACATGAATATAATTCAGCTCAACATATAAAAAAGAACATTACAATTCATGTTCTAGATTCACCGTAATTGCTTTCTTTTGACCATTGTGTAGAAGGAATTTTTCAGTCTTGACAAAAGTAAATATTTTTTAAAATAGTTACTGCTAACAATATGTAATTTGTGTAAGCTTACAAGAGATACTTAAGTAGTAACAAAAAGAAATGCTTCCAATGTGATGTTATAGAAAGTACTAAGATTACTATGAACAGTGGAAAAAAATGAGAATATTAAATGTGGCAGAGGGTTGGCTTCTAAACAACATTATAGCAAGGAAACTGAGGTTTTGTGACCACATAAAGAACATAGAAAAACTACTACCGGCAATCAGAGGCGTGGTTTCTGGTAATGGGGGAAAATCCCCCACCCCCAGAGTGATGATAGAAAGACATTTGAGAGTGTTTAAATATGTCCTTGACAGCAGCATATTAACTCAGACATAGGCCTACTCATGATTTGCTAGTAGCATCCTGAAAGAAGACTGTTCTGGAAAGAATATGTTCCCTGTTTGATAGGCTAACAATGCTAACAACAGCAGTGATGTACTCAGTTTCAGTTGTAACTGGTAGGACAAACTGAAAGCAATCTAGCTTTCTCAAATAAATGATAATTGTGACTGTTCTCAGCATCGGCTCAATGAACATTTTTTTCTGTCCATTCTGATCTGATAATTTATTTCATATTTAAATAGCAAAATCTGTTCACATTTGAAACACAAAATTTATGTTAAAATTTACAATAATTTTCAGTCAAAATTTACAAAATATAATTTCCAGTCAATGTTTATGACATTGGAGGTTCAACAAGGTAAAAACATAGAACATGAAAGTAATACATTTTAAAATGCTCATAACAGACTAAATAAACATATTGACCAAAGGGCTTTAGTCATGAGAAGAATTAGGTAATTAGAGGACATAGTACCAAAACAATCATGAGATGTCAAATTTCATCGGATTGGATGATTGACCTGTTATTTGAGAGTTTAATATGTTAGTCAAGGACAGAAATTTGTACTGAGACAAGATCACAGCATTTGACTCAAACAAGGCTGGAAAACTGGACTGTAGTCAAGACAAAGATAATGTTTAAAGAAGATCAGAAGATTAGACTTGAACCAAGTCAGAGAGTAAATCTAAAAGCAGGCTATATAATTATAAACCAAATCAGAAAGCAAGACCAAGCTGGATAACTAGAACAGAGTCATATCAGAGTGTTAGAATAAAATATGTGTAGAGCACCAAACTGACGGCAGGTCAGAGAGAAGATTTGAACAGGGTCACAGAGTTAAAACAAGTCAGGTCAGAGAGAGATTTGAACAGGGTCACAGAGTTAAAACAAGTCAGGTAAGAGAGAAGATTTGAACAGGGTCACAGAGTTAAAACAAGTCAGGTCAGAGAGAGAGATTAAGATCAGGCTCATAAACTAGACATGAGTCAGATAAGTGAGTTAGGCTTAAGTCATGTCACAGATTTAAACTAAAAGCAGACTATGAAAACAGATTGAAACCAGATCAGAGAGAAAACGTGAACAAGGTGAGAGGGAAAACTTGAACCAGGTCAGTTAGAAGATTTGTACCAGGTCATAGAAAAGATCTGAACCAGTTCATAGAGAAGATGTGAACCAGATCATAAAGAAGAATAGAACCAGGTCAGCAAGTAGAATTGAACATGGTCAGAGAGAAGATATGAACCATGCCTGGCATCAAATGTACTTGTAGTCTGTGAATTGGAAATGGATCAATGGAACACTCTGAAGTTGCTTAGTGAGTGCCTGCTGAATGTGGACATCACAATAAGTAATGCATCTAGTGTGCGACTTAGAGAATTCGGAATCAAGTGTGGCATGAACTGGGCTCCTGACGAACAGACTCAAGAATGTATTTAACCAGCAAGTAATGGAAACTATCAGCATGCATACACTTCAATATCTATGGGGGGTTTGCCCACAGTGCAATGACATCAGTTCCTAACCAACAACCAATGATAACAATCAGCCAGGATATCAATTATGTTCAAGAGTAACAATGACAATTGAAACAAATGGAATTTAGCAGATACCAAAGCACAATAATGATGACAGCTACTCAGAATAATTTCAGTGAAATATAGAAATGCAGGGCCGGCCCTAACAATTGCGGGGCCGAATGCGAAACGGATTGCGCGGGGCCCAGTCTGGGTAGGGAAGAGGATAATAAAATAAATTCTAATATGAATTTATGGGCCTATGAAGTGCGGGGTCCACTGCGGTCGCATAGGTTGCAATGGCATAAGACCGGCCCTGATGATATGGCATCTAGAAGTATGTACAAGTGCTGAATGAGATCACAACCTAGAATTGTAACCAGTTAATTTCAAAGTTCATCAAATAATTATACCAAATAACATACATATCCTTATATCATTGACCAAACAAAGTGATCATATATAGGATTATCAGGAATTTTGTCAAGCCTGTTTGGTTAACCAAGTTGAAAGCTCAAATGTTTTCAAATGTCCAAATCATCAGGTGTCTGTATGATAGAGCATATAGCCTTTATACAGATGTTTAGCTCTAGAAAAACCTTAGATCAGGTCTCCTATCATTCTTATCAAATAACAACTCAGGATGGAGAATGATATACAAGCCTTCATTTAAAATTGTTATTTTTTTTTTACTTACTTGCCTTTTCCTTTGTTCCTATTGTAAATACCTCCAAAATTTACTAGTCGATTTTGTGCTGTCCATGTCACTAATTTGTTGTTCAAATTCTGATGTCACATTTGAGAATTTTGATAATCATTTTATTAAAATATGAAATACAGTGAAGTATGCGTATTTCAACCTCCTATTGTAAAGTATTATTATTTCAACCTCATATTGTGAAGTATGCTTATTTCAGCCTCCTATTGTCAAGTAGGCCTGTGCTTATTTCAACCTCCTATTGTGAAGTATGCTTATTTCAACCTCCTATTGTGAATTCCCCTATGCTTATTTCAACCTCCTATTGGGAAGTATGCTTATTTCAACCTCCTATTGTCAAGTATGCTTATTTCAACCTCCTATTGTCAAGTATGCTTATTTCATGCTCCTATTGTCAAGTATGCTTATTTCAACAAGATTACCTCCAATTATCAAGTATGCTCATTTCAATCTCCTATTGTCAAGGATGTTTATTTCAACCTCCTATTGCGAAGTATGCTTATTTCAACCTCCTATTGTCAAGTGTGCTTATTTGAACCTCTTATTGTCAAGTATGTTTATTTCATCCTCCTATTGTCAAGTATGCTTGTTTCAACCTCCTATTGTCAAGTATGCTTATTTCATCCTCCTATTGCCAGTATGCTTATTTCAACCTCCTATTGTGAAGTAGGCCTATGCTTATTTCAACCTCCTATTGTGAAGTATGCTTATTTCAACCTCCTATTGTGATGTATGCTTATTTCAACCTCCTATTGTCAAGTATGCTTATTTCAACCTCCTATTGCGAAGTATGCTTATTTCAACCTCCTATTGTCAAGTCCTATAACCAAGACTACCTCCTATTGTCAAGTATGCTTATTTCAATCTCATATTGTAAAGTATGCTTATTTCATCCTCCTATTGTCAAGTATACTTATTTCAAAAAGATTACCTCCTAATGTCAAGTATGCTTATTTCAACCTCCTATTGTCAAGTATGCTTATTTCAACAAGATTACCTCCTATTATAAAGTATGCTTATTTCAATCTCCTATTGTCAAGTATGCTTATTTCAACAAGATTACCTCCTATTATAAAGTATGCTTATTTCAATCTCCTATTGTCAAGGATGTTTATTTCAACCACAGTCGTAGTCTAATTTGAGTATATCAGAGTATTTTAAACCATCAAATTTAATGGAGATTGCGATTTGACAAACCACAACCACCAAAGTGTATATTAGGGTAAATTTTGATAATCATACAATGTGAATTTACTTGAAGTGTTTTCATATAATAATTACCTGGTTAGGAGTTTGTGGTCAAACTAGTGAAGCAAAATTTCAAAGTGTGCTTAATTCTTCATAAGGGTTTCCTGCTCTTCCATAATGTACTTAGAAATAGCAAAACAATGAAGGTTATAGCAACCACCTAAGCAGATCTCTTACCAGCAGAAAGGGTTTGCTTAAATGGATGCTTTAACAGCATGCCAGAGTAATTAATTAATAGGCAGGCTAGTATTTTTTTAAATAGCTGATGCTGTTGAATCAGATAAGAGATTATAACAGATTATACAAATTTGTGGTGACAAATTAATGCTATATCTTGAAATTTGTGATAAAATGTTAATGGGAAATTGATGTAAAAGGGTGTATTTCCTCCATGATTTTCAATGTACAATTTGTGTGAATTTCTAGAGTTTGTGCCATTAATTTAAAAATTCTGCACACAATAATAATAATATAGCATGCATATATATTGTAATTAAATACATTTCAAGTGCATTTGGCATCATTAATTACTATCATTTGTCTTATTTGACCTGAAATATGTCTCTTGGTGAGTAATTTTCTCATTCTTATGTTGTATGTTTTCTCACGCTGTTTATATCATATGTAACTAACACTACAATGTTATGTCCTACTAATAACTTTATCATCCTGTGCTATCACTTTACTTCAATTTGATGCATAATTTGATAGGTTGGATTTAAAAATAAAAGATAGAGATTTGCATTTTTTTGGCATTATTGGTTTAAAGCTCAAAGATAATTCCATTAAAATGAAGAAAATAATTTGTGAGTTACAGAGTTTGTCTCTAGTTTTATAGGGATAGGCTATACTAGAGTGCAGACTGGAAATTCTTGGGCAGATTTAACAAAGCCCAGATAGTGTCTTATCAAAATTTTAAAGAAAACAGTCAATTGATACAGAATTTGCACCTTCAACTGCTCTACCTTGAAAGATTCTATGAGGTTAAGACCTGAGTACCTATGCATATCAGTGTTTGGTGACAAAAATCTACATACCTAAATTTAAGCTTCTTAAAATACAGCCACCATCAGCAACTGTTATTTGGTAAGGTAAGATGAGACTACTCTTAAGACAAACTGCTAAAGAGAGACAACTCATGAATTATTAATGAGAAGTGAAACAAACTTATTAAAGACAAACTGGCAAATACTGTGATATTTGAAGAAAATAAGTTTTGTGCAAGTTTAAAGACAAATGGAATATAAATGCAGAGGTATTATGTTAAAAGTCACAAATAAATACAAATGCATAGAAAAAAACAATGGAAATTGCTGGTGATAATTTCTAAAATTCTGGAACAATATATAAGAAACATTGTTTTTAAATGTCACTATCTTTAGCTTTCAGTGACACAAATAAACCAGAAATATATAAATATGAAGAAAGGGAAAAAACATTTCTGCGAGCATTTTGGCTTTGCAATGGCAGTGGTTCTTGCAGTTTTACCAGTATTATAATAAAATAATAGTGTAGCTAAATATAGACTACACAGTATCATATACATAACTCAACACATATGACCTCTTCAACACATATGACCTCTTCAACACATATGACCTCTTCAACACATATGACCTCTTCAACACATATGACCTCTTCAAAAAATTGCCATGCTTATATCTGTTCTCATGTATATTCTCACCAATATATCTACTCACACATCAAGCCTGGGACCGTTCAATAATCTGATCTCCCACACCTGACTTTCATCACATCTGAACTATAACCCATCTGATCACTTCTGATATAACCTTCAAATATCTTGTCTAACACATCAAATCAGTGCAAAGTGAAAACACGTGACACTGAAATGTTATACATTACTAAAAAAAAACACGAACTCACTGTTTTTACCAAAAGGCCTTTTCAAGCAAAGGAAACATAACAAATCCATCTATTTATGTTGATTGTTCATTGTTGTTGCTATTTTATAGCGCATGTTCTGCCTGTTAAGATGATAAGAGTTTTACTTTCAGCTCCATATTAGTGTTTTTATGGCATATTCTTTTTTTATATGTAGGGAAAGTCAGAGTTTTTTGCATTATAGGTTACTTCTTTATGTGACTGTAAGGTACAATACCATAAGCTAGGCAGTATTCTTTACTCAATGTGGCTGTAAGATACAATACCATAAGCTGGGCTTTTGGTACTCAATGTGGCTATAAGGTACAATACCGTAAGCTGGACTTGTGGTACTCAATGTGGCTATAAGGTACAATACCATAAGCTGGACTTGTGGTACTCAATGTGGCTATAAGGTACAATACCATAAGCTGGACTTGTGGTACTCAATGTGGCTATAAGGTACAATACCATAAGCTGGACTTGTGGTACTCAATGTGGCTATAAGGTACAATACCATAAGCTGGACTTGTGGTACTCAATGTGGCTATAAGGTACAATACCATAAGCTGGGCTTCTTCTTCTGGGTAGTTTTCTTCTTCTGTGTTCATTCTTGAACATCTGTAGATTAGCAGAATATTGTCAAGAAAGTGAAATGCATTGTGTAAAGGTGTATAGCTTAGCTGCAATATCTGTGCATTTTGGCCAGACACATCTGACTTCAGAGTGAGCACATTCTTCTAATCTGAAGGGGATGTAGTCATAACTTTCTTGCAATGTTCAGGAATGCTACTGATATAAGGATTGATTTCCTTGCAGCAGTCCATGTCTTCAGCATGCTTCATCACAGCTGTGATCGTGGTGTGGGGTAGTCAACCCCATACGTTCGGTATATTTTATTGGATTCCTATGACATGTATGACTGATGACAGTGTTACTATTCTTTGCTCCCGTTTCTGTAACTAGTAACATGTGGGTCCCAAATATGTGATGATGGCAATTCAGGAAATGAGGTCATCATCATACCGATGATAATGATTTCCTGGCTGATTCCAAATTTGAACTGCTGAAACTCACCACGAGGCTGACAGACATTAGCTGGAAATATGACATGGAAATTAGCATTGATTAAAGCAAGATATTGGTGACTAATATTATCAAGTGAAGTCCCCATGAAATCCAGTTAAACTATCCCAAATTAGAAGGAGTTACCACCTTCAAATATCACAGGCTCCAAATATGTGATGGTAGCAATATTTGGGATATGAGATTAAGCTAAGACTCAAGATGATGATGACTGCCATGGCAAGATTGAATGTGTTTTGGAAAAGTAAGATCAGTATTACAGCAAAGATTAACCTATACAGATTGCTAGTAATAATTATTCTTGTATATGGATGTGAGAGCTGGACACTTAATAGTTCCAGAAAGAAGGATTCAAACTTTTAAAAATAACTGCTACAGACAACTGTTAAAAATCAGTTAGGTCCCTCAGACAGCAAATAAACAAACTTTCACATTATCAAGAACCACTTTTGTCATAAACAGTGTGACCTTGTTTGGTCTGGATATGTAACTAGACATGACTCGCTTTCTAAATATATTTTAGATACTATGATTTCCGTCCAACCCCCATTTTCGTTCTTATTTCCCATTAGTGCCTACCTATATAATTTGTGGTTAATTCATCTAAATATTATATCAAAAAATAATTGATTGAAATTTTCATTTACTATGGTTAGGGTTAGTTATGTTTTACATAACTAATCCTATCTCTAACTATAATTATATTTGGTTCTTTCCTAGTAGATGCCAACACACTGTTTAGGTTTCCTACATTTAAGATAGTCACTGCACATGATAATTCACTGGTATTTGTTGCTACATACAATAACAAACATGGCTACTTCTAACGCAAACATGACAGTTTGAGACTCGTCCAGAAATAAACAGGAATCAGTTTTATTTCAACTAAGCAGAAAAAGTACTACCTGTTGATAATATCTAAGGTAATACTGCAGTAAAAAGGAACAACAATAGTACCTATGTAGAACACAGGTTTTTGAACACAACAGATGGACTATCACTAAGATTAATAAAGTAATAAGGGGTTATGAAGTGTAAACACAAAAACATACAAATTACAATACACAAGACATTTTCAACATTTCAAACTGTTAGGTCTCTCTCTAGAATATATAAAACAAACAGTGAAAAAACAATGAAAACAGTAAAAACAATGTTACTATTGTTACCTGCACTTGTGCCTCCCCATTAGTGCTGAGGATCTTTGTATCGATGGAAGTTGTTTGTTGCCCAAAATTCACAAAGAATTTAATTCTGGTAGAAACATTGTCTGTGTTTGTTCTTGTCCCTGAACATATATCCGATTGCCTGGATAGTATTTTCCAACACTTAGTAGAGCAACTGCTTTCATTTTAAAAAGATATTAAGCATGCTTTAAATATATGTTCTTCTGCTCAATTGTCTTCTGTCCGCACTTACGTCTGCTCTTACTTGATGTTTGCTCTTTATATACTTCTATACCACATTCTGATGGTAGGGCATTGCAGTTTTTTCTTGATAAAAAACCCCATCCCTCTGTAACCACTCCCACTCTTATCCACCTTGCTGAATTGGTGCTAACGCTCACCTCTTTTGAATTCGATGGCCACTTTTTTTATCAGATCAGTGGTGTTTCTTGGGTACTAATATGGGGCCCTGTTATAAGTGTCTTTTGTGGTGTACCTCTGGTGGTAACATTGTTTTTACTGTTTTCCTTGTTTTTCACTGTTTTATATATTCTTGAGAAAGACCTAATAGTTTGAAACGTTGAAAAATGTCTTGTGTATTTAATTTGTAAATGTTCATGTTTACACCACATAACCCTTTAGTCATAGTCTGTACGTCGTGTTCAAATGAAACATCAAAAACCTGTGTTCTACATTAGTACAATTGATAATATCTTGACTCCTTCAATGTGCTACACACTGGGGTGGAGGGTTCTCTTAGTGTGTAGCGCACAGAAATAATGAGCGCACAGTACACATGATTGCCATTTTACTATCTGCGCATTATAGGTAGGTTAATGAGTTTGCCTCTCTTTTGGAGAGGCGTGCCCTTTCAACCAGTGGACAAAGTCCAATTAGGCTATATCAGGACACACTACCATAAAATATTAGAGGTAACAAAGACCGCAAGGAAGTTACAAGATAACTTATTAATCTGTGCATTATAGGTAGGTAGTTAATGAGTTTGCCTCTCTTTTGGAGAGGCGTGCCCCTTTCAACCAGCGGACAAAGTCCAATTAGGTTATATCAGGACACACTACCATAAAATATTAGAGGTAACAAAGACCTCATTGCTATTTTTTTAACTGTGCATTATGAAAGCACAATGAAAATAATGGCACTCTGAACATTGCATGAGTGTGGGGTAGCGTGAAATGGAGAAACAATAAACACTGTGTCACATCTCTATAACATCTTAAAAGTTATCATGCAGAATTTATCTGGACATTATGTGGACAACAACCACAGACACCACATTTCAGGCATCTCTCATTCTTATGCAAGATTCCTTGATTCAATAAAACTTGTTACATTATTTCTGATTGTCTCTCTCGTATAATGTTCTAATGCCCCTTTGTACCCTAGTTATGGGTAAATGTAACTAAAATTCATTTCACTAAACATTGTTCTAATGCCCCTTTGTACCCTAGTTATGGGTAAATGTAACTAAAATTCATTTCACTAAACATTGTTCTAATGCCCCTTTGTACCCTAGTTATGGGTAAATGTAACTAAAATTCATTTCACTAAACATTGTTCTAATGCCCCTTTGTACCCTAGTTATGGGTAAATGTAACTAAAATATATTTCACTAAACATTGTTCTATTTAATTTGTGCTGGTGTCTACTAGGGCAGTAATTTATATTTACATTAATAAATGATAAACATAAACTGATGGACAAGGGAAATAATCACACAGGTAGGCACTAATTGGCGCAACAGGGGTTGGATTGCGATCATAGCACCATATTTTTCAACAGTTGTGAATGGAAGGAGAAGATGCAAGAGAAAATCCTGGATTGACAGCATCAAGGAATGGTCCTCATATGATTTTTCTAGACTCATTTGAATGGCTGAGCACACAGGGAAAATTTATTTTTGTGTGGATTTCTCCATTTTGCCACTCTTGCTACTCTGATGAGTTAGGGATCTTATTATTATGACACATGGGTGTTTGCTGTTGTATTGTATATTCTGTGCAAGACTGTTTGGTTGCAACATTTAGCTTGTGTTTTCAGTAATTCATAAAACTTCATTACCTGTGGTTTCACTTTTTGTTGATTGGTTCACAGTTTTACTGCAGTCACACCTAATATCTGACCACTAATCCATTTGATCACTCAACTATCTTATCTCACACACACATAACTAACACAACCTGAGATATATAATAAATATATCGGAGATACAGAACTTCACTACAGCATTTCAATATTGCTCTTCAAAGTACACATTTTATAGTATTTTGGCTTATTTCAACATACATATTTACAAAAATCTGGAACACATTTCACAGTGTAGAATATTTCTAAATAATATTTACTGGAGCCAGCATAAAGAAATATTTTACACATTGTTACAAAACAATGTCCTTTCATGTACAGTTTTACATATAATCTAAAATTGTTTACAGAATTTAAAAATATATAAAATTAATATCTGTACTCATCAAAATGGCTACAAAATCTCATAGCACATAATGCTGTAGCTGTGTGTAGCCTTATAGACCTCACAGTACTAGGCATTAACATTTATAGGTGAACTTGCTAGCTCCATTATTTTGCTAACCTTCAATAGCTTTTGCAAAGGCTGCAATATATATATAAGGTCATAGATTCATGTAGTGTTGTGACCACTGAAATGTTATAGACCTCAAATTACTTGTAGTATTGCTATTGTTTTTAAGTTAAGTTTTTTCTTCTTTTTTGTTCACTTATAATGTATCTAGATCTGTCATTATGTAACTTTCTTTCATTAAGTCAACAATTTATAACTGAATCTAGCATGCCTACACTAGGAAACAACATTTTGTGTAATTTTATGGTGAAGTCAGTGCTTCTAGATTCCTTTTTTTAATAAATCATTTATTTTTTATGCTGCTAAAACTTTAATAAGATTTTACTTTACAAGAGAACTAAAGGAAGAAGGAGTCATCAGGGGCATCTGTGGTTGACAGTGGAGCTGCCTCAGACATAGAGCACTATAAGCTAAACCAGAATAGAACACACTATTGGAATAATATATAAATGTTGACAGAATGCTTGCCTAGCATGAGGGTGTGAGACAAAACAGGTACCAGAAATGCTCATAATAATATAAGTAATGACAGGAATATAAATTCAGAAGGAGTTGCTACAAGCTGTAACCATTGGAAAGAAGTCTTATTTAAGAAATTACAATTAAATGTATCACCTAACTTATCTTTGATATAGTACTGTAACTCTAAAACTTTAATCTGTTCAACAGTGCATCAATATGAAGGCCTACATACTCCAAGAAAGATTTGAAAGTATGAAAATATAAGTAACCTTTTATGGGAATTTATAACACATTTCCCATAAATACCAGTAAATATTACATAATTGTGACCATTTAGAATGGTGTTAAATATTAATATAAAACACTTCCTTTGTTAAACTAATGTCAATGACAGAATCTGACAGAATAAAACTAATCAACACATGCACCAGCCATATACCGGTATGTGTTATTTCATGTTACAACAATCTGTAACAGTACAAATAGTGACCTACATTTCATTTTACATAGTAGGCACCTTTCCATCTTTCTGGACGATAATAAGTGGAATCCAGTTATAACTACTTGGTCCGGATAAACAAATATGTATGTAATAACATAAATTTGCTATATACAGTACAAACAATATACAATAAATATAACAGGGGATTGTGAAAAGTGTTGTTATATAGGGAAATATGTTATAAAAGAATGCGCTATAGAAGGATTCCACTGTAGTATGTTGTGCTATAAGAAATATAATCTACAATCCATGATGATGATGGATGTAACTCACAAGACCAATCTGAGCCATAAAGAGTCTTCCATAGTATGTACAAAGAATTACAGGAACACTTGTATCATTGTGTGCTGTTGTGTCTTCTTAGACGTGCAGTCCTTGAACTATCACTTTCTTCTGTCCTTATACCATTCCTTATCTTTCCCCACCATGCAATAGTTATTTTACATTCCACCATTTAAAGGGTCCCATCCATATACTACAGGTTTTAATGGAGAAAGCATCAGCAATTTATATATATATATATATATATCTCCAGAACACATACTTCAGGACTGCCCAACATACAAAGAGCAGAGACAGCAGACCTGGCCAGAGGATACAGACTTGAGGCAAAAGCTATGGGGCAGCCGCTCTGACCTGGAGAAGACAGTGGACTTCGTCTTGATGACAGGTCTGACGGTATAGCATGACCACATGCTGAACGCAGAAGAATAAGATATATATATATATAAATATCAGATTGTCTGGTATAGCTGACAGGGGTGTTTTTGTGTTTTTGTTGATTAAGTTGAGTAAAATGTACCTCATGATGAAGTAGGCTTCTTTTATTATCATCATGTGACATATTCTTTCCAGAACGTAGTCTTCCCATGGACCTCTTGAATTCTCTGTGGTCTTGAGCAAGTTGTCCTGCCTCCTTTAGTGACATGCGCAGGCATTCTTGAATGTATTTAGTCCAACGGGGTCATGGGCAGTCTTGCCTTCTATGATTCCCTCCAGTAACGCTCTCTCCATGTAGTTGTGTCTCTTAATGTGACCGCAAAAAATTAACTTTGTCTTTTATATGGTTTTCAGAAGCCAGCCTTCGTGGATGTTAATTCTTCTTAACACTTCCTGGTTTGTTTTCCTTGCTGTTCATGTTATTCCCAGAATCTTCTATAGCACTTTAATTCAATTGAAGTTATTCTCTAGGCCACTGTTTTATTTAGTGTCAACGCTTCACATCCATATGTCGCTACAGGAAACACACACATGCGTAATAAACACAACTTGGTTCTTATGTTAGTACCCACATCCATAGAAAATTTCTGGACACTATACTCCTGTAGTATAGTTATACATTGTAGTATTGTTATACACGCTCATTTCAACTGTGGACAAATAGTTCAAATTGGCTATATCAGAGCTTTTTAACCATAAAAAAATAATGGAGGTCGCAGTAATCCAGTTACCATGACCTCCTAAAGTATAGTAACTTTTGTTGTTAATATTGCTGGTTGGGTCAGGATCCTAACAAATTTACTAAAACTGGTAGTAGTTTGACTACTTAATGCACATTTATGCCCTGTTTCTCTTACGGGATAATTTTCCTCTGTTCCAGTGCTGGGTTGAGGTAGAGGAGACAATATGTACTATACTTTCTGAAGCGTTTAAACATTTAGTGATAATGAACTTATGTCAAAACTCCAAGTCATATTTGTAGCTGATATTTTTGTCCCTGCCTACATTACCACTCTATTCTTGCTTTGTGTCTGTCTTGATAAAAATCTTTTGATAGAAACATCAATTTGTTCTGTTGTTGGCTCTCTTTAAAACTATTTAATATATTTTTATATACACTACCATGACAGATCAGCCTACAAGTTATGTGACTGTTGTGGTGAAAATTAACATATTTTTTAATTTATCTATTTATCTATAAGCCTGTAATTGGTCGGGGTTGTAGGGGTACCACATTGGATGCTTCAGCACACAGAGTCTTCCAGCGATTTCTATCTTCAGCGATGCGCATGAGTGAGGAAAAATCTTGTCCCATCCAGTCCTTGATGTTGTCTGTCCATGTCTTTATTTGCCCACCTCTGCTTCTTCCCTCTTCAACGGTTCCCTGCAGTATTGTTTTTGACAAGGAATCATGTCTGCATACATGTCCAAACCATGCTAGTTTTCGTCGTTTCACTATTGAAAGCAATGGTTCTTGTACACCTGCATACATTTCTATATTATTTCTTACCTATTCATTTGTCTTATGCTCTCTATAGGAAATTTGTAGAATTCATATATTTTTTATATACGTTACCATGACGGATCAGCCTATGAGTTATATGACTCTTGCGGTTAAAATTGCTCAACTTATGAAGCAAAGGGTAAAGCCATCAACCTCCATTTATTGTTTTTATGACAACAACCTCTGTTTATTGTTTCTATACCAACAGTCCCATTTATTGTTTCTATGCTAATAACCTCCATTTATTGTTGTCCTGACATAGACTTAGGGACGCACATTTATATTCAAATCAAGGACTACTGTATGTAACAAACTGTTATTGTCATTTCGAGTTCTTTAAGTTTTGAAGAGTATGAGCACACATGATTGATGGCAGCTATGGGCTTCAGTGTCATGTGGCAGAGTAAAATGTTGTGTTCTGTGGGAGCAAACTGGCTTCAGCATCATGTCAGAGTAAAATGTGTTATATGGGAACAAACTGGCTTCAGCGTCACGTCACAGAGTAAAATGTTGTGTTATATGGGAACAAACAGGCTTCAGTGTCACATCACAGAGTAAAATGTTGTGTTATGTGGGAACAAACTGGCTTTAGCATCACGTCACAGAGTAAAATGTTGTGTTATGTGGGAACAAACTGGCTTCAGCGTCACGTCACAGAGTAAAATGTTGTGTTATGTGGGAACAAACTGGCTTCAGCGTCACGTCACAGAGTAAAATGTTGTGTTATGTGGGAACAAACTGGCTTCAGCGTCACATCACAGAGTAAAATGTTGTGTTATGTGGGAACAAACTGGCTTCAGCGTCACGTCACAGAGTAAAATATTGTGTTATGTGGGAACAAACTGTCTGTTGAACTTGTGCTGATAACTTAGTTGCACTAATAGAATCTTGAGTGTACAACATCTAGGAATGTTGGTCAAAGTTTGTGAAATGAAGAACAGTTGATGTTGCTTTGCACATTATTTTCTCCTAAAGGCTTGAGATTCAAAGTGACAGCTGCTGGGTCAACTGCAGTAAAATAGTCATTGTCCTGTAGAGAAATAAATAAACGTCATGTAGGGCCTACATGATGACAGCTTATATTATACTCAATTTAAATGTATTTGTGAGTATGAGATATATACACCTAGCATTCCCCGCCAACTAGGGAGTCTGCAGTGATGGCACACCTAGCATTCCCCGCCACCTAGGGAGTCTGCAGTGATCGCACACCTAGCATTCCCCGCCAACTAGGGAGTCTGCAGTGATGGCACACCTAGCATTCCCCGCCAACTAGGGAGTCTGCAGTGATGGCACACCTAGCATTCCCCGCCAACTAGAGAGTCTGCAGTGATGGCACACCTAGCATTCCCCGCCAACTAGGGAGTCTGCAGTGATGGCACACCTAGCATTCCCCGCCAACTAGAGAGTCTGCAGTGATGGCACACCTAGCATTCCCCGCCAACTAGGGAGTCTGCAGTGATGGCACACCTAGCATTCCCCGCCAACTAGAGAGTCTGCAGTGATGGCACACCTAGCATTCCCCGCCAACTAGGGAGTCTGCAGTGATGGCACACCTAGCATTCCCCGCCAACTAGAGAGTCTGCAGTGATGGCACACCTAGCATTCCCCGCCAACTAGAGAGTCTGCAGTGATGGCACACCTAGCATTCCCCGCCAACTAGAGAGTCTGCAGTGATGGCACACCTAGCATTCCCCGCCAACTAGGGAGTCTGCAGTGATGGCACACCTAGCATTCCCCGCCAACTAGAGAGTCTGCAGTGATGGCACACCTAGCATTCCCCGCCAACTAGAGAGTCTGCAGTGATGGCACACCTAGCATTCCCCGCCAACTAGAGAGTCTGCAGTGATGGCACACCTAGCATTCCCCGCCAACTAGGGAGTCTGCAGTGATGGCACACCTAGCATTCCCCGCCAACTAGAGAGTCTGCAGTGATGGCACACCTAGCATTCCCCGCCAACTAGAGAGTCTGCAGTGATGGCACACCTAGCATTCCCCGCCAACTAGAGAGTCTGCAGTGATGGCACACCTAGCATTCCCCGCCAACTAGAGAGTCTGCAGTGATGGCACACCTAGCATTCCCCGCCAACTAGAGAGTCTGCAGTGATGGCACACCTAGCATTCCCCGCCAACTAGGGAGTCTGCAGTGATGGCACACTGGCCTACATCTCTTCATCATCCTTAGGAACCATATGACTGAAGTACTTAGGAACCATATGACTGAAGTACTTAGGAACCATATGACTGAAGTACTTAGGAACCATATGACTGAAGTACTTAGGAACCATATGACTGAAGTACTTAGGAACCATATGACTGAAGTACTTAGGAACCATATGACTGAAGTACTTAGGAACCATATGACTGAAGTACTTAGGAACCATATGACTGAAGTACTTAGGAACCATATGACTGAAGTACTTAGGAACCATATGACTGAAGTACTTAGGAACCATATGACTGAAGTACTTAGGAACCATATGACTGAAGTACTTAGGAACCATATGACTGAAGTACTTAGGAACCACATGACTGAAGTACTTAGGAACCATATGACTGAAGTACTTAGGAACCATATGACTGAAGTACTTAGGAACCACATGACTGAAGTACTTAGGAACCATATGACTGAAGTACTTAGGAACCATATGACTGAAGTACTTAGGAACCACATGACTGAAGTACTTAGGAACCACATGACTGAAGTACTTAGGAACCATATGACTGAAGTACTTAGGAACCATATGACTGAAGTACTTAGGAACCATATGACTGAAGTACTTAGGAACCATATGACTGAAGTCCTTAGGAACCATATGACTGAAGTCCTTAGGAACCATATGACTGAAGTCCTTAGGAACCATATGAATGAAGTCGTTAGGAACCATATGACTGAAGTCCTTAGGAACCATATGACTGAAGTCCTTAGGAACCATATGACTGAAGTCCTTAGGAACCATATGACTGAAGTACTTAGGAACCATATGACTTAAGTACTTAGGAACCATATGACTGAAGTACTTAGGAACCATATGACTGAAGTACTTTAGGAACCATATGACTGAAGTACTTAGGAACCATATGACTGAAGTACTTAGGAACCATATGACTGAAGTCCTTAGGAACCATATGACTGAAGTCCTTAGGAACCATATGACTGAAGTCCTTAGGAACCATATGAATGAAGTCGTTAGGAACCATATGACTGAAGTCCTTAGGAACCATATGACTGAAGTCCTTAGGAACCATATGACTGAAGTCCTTAGGAACCATATGACTGAAGTACTTAGGAACCATATGACTTAAGTACTTAGGAACCATATGACTGAAGTACTTAGGAACCATATGACTGAAGTACTTTAGGAACCATATGACTGAAGTACTTAGGAACCATATGACTAAGTACTTAGGAACCATATGACTGAAGTCCTTAGGAACCATATGACTGAAGTCCTTAGGAACCATTTACCTAAGTCCTTAGTAATCATTTGACTTCAGACAAAAATATAAAAAAATTGTTGCAAGACTTGCAGGACAATGATTTTTTTCACAGGTGTAGATTGTCAGTCCATCCCCCAACTTATCTTGGTCACCTCCTATGACATGCCCAGAAAGAAGCCATAGTGCTATTCTTTGCACCCTGAACTAAAAGTACAGAATCTGGTTACCACATGAGAAAAATCTCTGGGTTAAGTTAGCAATTGAGATCATAAAACATGCAAAAAAATGTTTACAATTATATAGTTGATGGCACAGAGATGAAAGGTGACAAGGCTGAGTTAATTAGGGATGTCATCGATACACTAGAAAATGATGAAAAGGAGGCTAAAAGGGACCATGCATATGTCTGAGAATTATAGAAATGTAGAACCAGAGATCAGAGAGGAAAGTACATCTATCTGGAAATATCTGAAGAACCTACACTCCTCTTAGATAGCAGATGGAATCACAAGTTAAGAACTTATGGAAATTCTCCTAGTGCCATCATGCTGGTTCCATATGGGAATTCCCCCAGAGCCATCATGCTAGTTCATTATGGGAATTCCCCCAGGGCCATCATGCTGGTTCCTTATGGGAATTCCCCCAGGGCCATCATGATAGTTCATTATGGGAATTCCCCCAGGGCCATCATGCTGGTTCCTTATGGGAATTCCCCCAGTACCATCATGCTGGTTCCTTATGGGAATTCCCCCAGTGCCATCATGCTGGTTCCTAATCAAGAATCAAGGGAAGTTAATAGAGACATCTGTGCAGGATATATAATTCTTATAGAATTATTACATATATTTGTAACATTAACAAATTTAGTCAACTCCACAAGTACAATGAGGAATAGATAGTATTCTGTTTTCTTTACTTCTATCTTACTGAGAATATGTAATGATGGTTATTTTAGTACAACCAGAACCTGATATAAATAACCAAGAAAAGCATGATTCTTATAAAAGGTATGTCCCATGGCAGCAACCTGCTGTCGGGGATGAAGATAATTCTTCATGTACTAAGCCGCAGCAACTATTAGGTGGGGTGGCCAGTTTCCTTCTTGCTGTCTTTACCTTCCCTAACTCATACGTCAGGTACTCATTTAAAGCTGAGTCGACTGGAGGAGTGGTAACGTCAAGCCAGAAATCACAACCTAGATTTTATTGTTGTATGGACATGGTTTTGAACCTAACACGTTGTAACTCGGTGGTAAAAGTTAGCTCACTATCAACTCGGCTACCATGCTCCTCAATGATTCTTATAACATTGTGCTATTAGAAAAAAAAAAAAATAACACTAAATTTATACATGGATTTAAGATACGTAAGATAATGGAAAGTGGGAGATTGGAGGCAACAGAGATGTGGTTCTACAGAAGAATGCTGAAAATACCATGGACTGCCAGAAAAACTAATGTAGAGGTGTTGAAAGAGTTAAATACGAAACGGACCTTAATCAACAATATAAGAAAAAGGCAATCTTCTTTTTTTGGCCACTTCATGAGACAGGCAGGTTTAGAGAACATGATCACAACAGGCAAGATTGAAGGCACCAGAGACAGAGGGCGACAACGTGAGAAAATATTAGACAGTTTGACAACCTGGCACGGCAAAGAAACAACGACTTTGATACATAGTACTGTGGACAGAGAGCTGTGGAGAGCCATTACTGCCTATGCCACCCAGCATGGCACCTGATGATGATGATGAAGATAATCTGATAAATGACTGTATAAGATATGATTTCTTAGGAGAACATACAATTTGCATATACAAATGGATTGGCATAGTGCTAAACACTTACCAAACATGCAATGTGTGATAACTCGATACCATTTTTGATTACTCTTTGTTTACTCTCTTTGTTTTTAAGATTCGAAGACCCCAAATCTGGCATCTGACTCGGACTTTCAGTGTTCATACTCATAAATTGCTGATGAACTTAATAATCATGGGAATGTAAGGGTGCTATTCAATATTTTAAAGAAAAAAAAAAAATTTGGTGAAGAAAAAATGGTGGGTTTTTTTAAAGTAAATGCAGAACCAGAAGTTTGGACGACAGAGTTGGCTGTCCAAGCCCATAGGTCAAAGTGACCCAAAAGCATTACTGAAGTTAGATGTGTTATGCTGAAAGCAGAGATATCACAGACAAGCTGTAAACTATGTCACAATAAATTACATTTTCTGGATTACATCTTGCTAACCAGCAAGAGTTTGAGAATGAATGTAGAAAAAGAAGAAGATATGGGACATTGAAAATGTGAAGAAAAGCTTTTTTATAACCAACCTCATCAGATGAAATATCTTCCCTGCCACAGTCTTGACATGTACCCCAACCAAGGAGACATGAGGATTTCATCTTGGGAGAATCTGCTGCTGCACTGAAGTCAAATGTTCGACTTTGAGAGGACGGACATTGTAGCTTGGGAGACAACTGAAGTTCAATCATATCTGTAAAACACAAATATAATTTAGATCTTTAGGAAGGCCAGGAAGTTTGTCTGTTATTTATTCCATTTGCTTACAACTTTCAGCATTGAACAGCTTCAATAAACCCTCATCTTATCCTGTTTTTATCTATCTTTTCCCACATATGAAGCTCTCATTGACCTATCAGAGACCCACTGCTCTCATTGACCTATCATACACCCACTGCTCTCATTGACCTATCAGACACCCATTATGCTCTCATTGACCTATAAGACACCCATTATGCTCTCATTGACCTATCAGACACCCATTATGCTCTCATTGACCTATCAGACACCCATTATGCTCTCATTGACCAATCAGACAACCATTATGCTCTCATTGACCAATCAGACAACCATTATGCTCTCATTGACCAATCAGACAACCATTATGCTCTCATTGACCAATCAGACAACCATTATGCAACTATATTCTCTCAGTAGATGAGATGTCAACATAGTGAGGCTTTCCTCTTGTGGAGCCCACAGCATTTACATTTCCCTATGTGGTTCAACAGGCAGAAAACCCAGCATTGCACATCATATTGAGGGAACTAGATGAACACTGACCATGGTCCAGCTATTAGTCTGTACTTTGTGGATCAGCTATGAACCCATGGCACTTGGAATGTGATGAAAATAAATGCAGCGCAGAATGTGACACCTCCCTAGGAAATCTCAGAATCAGACAAACATGTTAGCCCTGCATAATTAGGGAGTCCCCCCTCCCCATGATTGGCATGGAATGTATAGCTGGCTGTCCCAACCATCACAGTTATCGTGACTTAGAGCTGGGTTGCTGTGGGGGGACATGCTCATGACTCTAACTCTGTATGATGTTGTGTTAAGGTAGAAGAGCCACAAAACCCTCAGAGCAGACATTGTACACTGCTGGGAGTCACATTGCACACATCTGGGAGTCACATTGCACACTTCTGGGAGTCACATTGCACACATCTGGGAATCACATTGCAGACATCTGAGAGTCATATTGTACACTGCTGGGAGTCACATTGTACACTGCTGGGAGTCACATTGTATACTGCTGGAGTCACATTGTATACTGCTGAGAGTCACATTGTACACTGTTGGGGATCATATTGCACACTGCTGGGAGTTAGTTAGTCGTCAGATCATCATCACTGCAAACTGGACACGTCCATAGTTGCTCCGATCTCTCCTTGAGTGTATCCGCCATTACACTTGTACAGTACCAGTCCTATGCTGGTTGAGGGCATGTGATAAGAAAAGAAGAACTTTAACATTTAGTAACCCCCAGAAAGATGAAGGTGAGAAGAGACAGAGAGAGAGTTACAGCTGACAGTACCAGTCCTATGCTGGTTGACCATCATTCTTCTGCACCCTCCAAAATGTTCACTTCTAGCAACACCGCATTTCAATCCCTGATCTTTAATCCTAGCCATTGAAAAGGAATCATCATCCACATTAGTCTCACTCTCGCGTGTTATATCTCTTAAGGAATTCAAAACGTCAGCACAATCCATTGCCCCATCACCCTGTGCCACAATCGCGAATGATGCCAGTTGATCCGCTCTTTCATTGCCTCGTATTGCCTCGATCCAGTCCCTGGGGTAGGAGTCAATAGTCTCTAGTGCAGTGGACTTGGTGTTTTGGTTTGTTGCCTTGATTACTGACTTATCAATTAGTGTAATGTTTATTTGGGGCAGTATGAGGAATGTGTTTGGTGAGATATTTGATACTCTTTCAGATTCCTCTCTATCTTCAGGAAGGTGATGTTTCTTGTTTAGTTCTTCTGCTAGCTGTACTGGTGTATTTTGTTTTAGTCTTGTTTTGCGTATCTATCTTGCAACAGCTTCTATAGTTGCCTTTTCTCTACTAATGTCTAGTGGCTCTATGGTTGCATTTCACAGTCCACTGTTGGTGTTCATTTCATGCCACCACAAATGAAGTTAAGAGTCTGGCTTTGAACTCTGTTCAAGTATGTGCAAGAACTTTTTGATGATGTGGCTGCAATGGGAGATTATAATCTAATATGGATCTAATGTATCCTATGTATGCATGTCTAAGTGTTGTCTTGTCGGATCCCCATGATGTACTTGCAACTCACTTTAGCATGTTCAACCTCCTAGATTATTTTTCTCTGATATTGATAATAAAGTTAGCCTCCTGTCCAGTTGAACACCTACACATGTTGAATTTTCGTCAATATTTATTTGAGTTCCTTCAAGAGGATTTTAAGTTTCTTATTTTATTGTTTGTTGCTAAGTTTAAATATGGTACATGTGGTTTTATTGGTGTTTACCTTCAGTTTCCAGAAGTTGCAGTACATTGATATTGTGAAAAGGGTTTTTCTAAGTCTCTCTGCAGCCAAGTGTAAGTCTGATCCACTTGTCCATATGACAAGGTTGTCTACATAAATTGCTTTGTGGGTGTTAAGCAAGTCAGAGGGATAATTTATGAAGATTAATAATAGGGTGCAGCTGAGGGCTGAGATTTGGGGTAGCCCTCCCTCAAGCATGTGTTTGGATGATAATGTGTTGTTTACTGGAGTTTGTATGCTTCTGTTACTTTGATTTGTACATTTTCTCACAAATGCCCATGTTTTAAATTTTTAGCAATAGTTCCTTTCTCCATACCTTGTCATATGCTTGCATTAAGTCTACAAAGACAACAACTGTACTCTTCCATTGCTGAAAATTGTCCTTCACATTCTGGGTGAAGAAAAAGAGTTTGTCTTAAGTCCATGATCCTTTTAAGAAGACTGCTTGAGAGTTGATGAGGGACACTGAAGCTTCTAACCACCAGTATAATCTGTTGTTCAGGATTCATTCTGCAAGTTTACTGATGTTAGAGGTCAGAGAGACTGGCAGCAAGCATTTTATGTCATCTTCTGGTTTATCCTTCTTTAATATTGACAATAGTTTGACAATAGTTGTCTTCCAGGCTGTTGGTAGTGTTCCACTTTGCCAAGTTGTATTTATGAAGTTGAGGAGCACTGTTTTTTGTTTTTTTTCTGTGGTTTCTAGGTGGTGGATCATCTCATTGGATATTTTATCAGGAGCTGGTGCTGTAGTACTTTTCTTGGCTGTAGTTTCTTCAGTGCAACCTGGAGTTCTTGAATGCTGAAGTTTTCATCAAAGAGAGCAGTGTTTGCTGGTTTTGATCTTTCTTTAGATTTTAGAATCTTGCCAAATGTATTGTCTAGTACTTTCCTGCGAGAGGTTTTGTTGATGGTTGAAAAATATTTGTTGGAATTTTTTACTTTGTCTGTGTCTTCAACTAGTACCTGGTTTTCAGTCCACAGTGGTTTTAGGTTTTCATGTTTATTTTTCCCTGATAGGTTATTTAATAGCTTCTAGGCCCTCCTTCCATCAGTGCAAAGATCTGACCATTTTTATTGTTCTGAATTTTTTTTTTTCTAGTTGGATCAGTGCAGTTATTTTATTAATATTCTGTTCTGTTTGCAAGTGTAGGTAGCTTCTCTGCTTTCTTTCTTGCTTCTCTTCTCTTTTTTGACAAGTTCTTCAAGTTTATTTGCCTTCTTCTCTTTTTTGACAAGTTCTACAAGTTGAACTGCCTTCTACTCTGGGGGGGGGGGGGTGTATGATTTAAAACAAGACATTACGATATAAAAACATATAACTGTAAAGATAGAATGCATGCTGGTAGGAAAGACATACATCATGATGTGAATATTAAAATCTGCTTGGTGTCCCAAATGTATACATCATAATATGAATATTAAATCTGTTTGGTGCCCCAGATATATACATCATGATGTGAATATTAAGTCTGTTTGGTGCCCCAAATGTATACATCATAATGTGAATATTAAAATCTGTTTGGTGCCCCAAATGTTAAACATGAATTAGCATATCAAATATACTATGACTTAAACCTAAACCAAACTGACTTGTAACTATGTTGTGTTTACAAGAAATGAGATTGTTCCAAACTGACCTGTAACTATGTTCTCAATAGGAACTGGTGACAGAGTTGATGCAGCAATTTTAAAATTGTCCACTTCTTGACTGGATACTAAAATATCTTCCTTCCCTGTTGAGATATCCAAGGTTTTAGTTTGCAGATGGGTCAGAACTGAAATACCATTTCGAGACTCTGGCAATGAGTCTGAGGGAGCAAGATCGTTATTGTTGTTGTTACCATGAGGTGGTTGCTGTCTATGATTGTGGTGTATTTGTTGATTATGCTGATGCTGCGGTACCGGTGTTGATGCCACTAAAGGGCTATGGTATCTCTTCCGCTTTAAAAACTGAGCAAAGCTTTTTCTCCATGCTAAGTGTTTCACAATAGATTTTTTCTTTGCGCCTTGCTCAACTTCTGGAACAGTTTTAGTGATCTTATTGATTGCATTCTGAAATGAGATAACAAGGTGATTTACACTTAATGGAAAACTAAATAGATACATACATATATATATATATATACACTTTATAGTCCCAGAGAGATTATTTCTTCTTCATTAATCATTCTCAAACTCCTGCTGGATGTCTCTTGTAGCAGGACCAAAGTCCTATTAGATTTCCAGCAGGATGTAGTCCAGAGAATGGAAATGTGTTGTGTCGCTGTTTTATTTGCAGCATAGGTCTGACACATCTGTCTTCAATGTGAGAGAATGTTTAATTCTTCAGTGATAAAAATGATCTAGGTGATAAACGAACCATGGGGTTGTTTTACGCTGAAGAAAGAAAATAAAAATGTGAATCAGTATAAATGCAGTTGCACCAAATATAGGCTCCCAAACAGAGAACTGAACAGAAGAGAATAGCATTAATAATGTGACTAAAAAGTTTAATCAGGAACATGTATAAAGAATTAGGAAAAAATGAAATGAAAGTATATTTAATTATCAATCAAGTGCCATGCCAAGTGACATAGACAATCATGTTTCTCCACAACTGTCTCTTGTGTTGTTAATAAGTTCAGTTGGTGACTTCTTTTTATGCCACAGTGACAACCCATCCAGAAATTCCTTTCTTTGTCTCTCTCTCTCTCTCTCTCTCTCTCTCTCTCTCTCTGTCTCTTCTCACCTTCATCTTTCTGGGGGTTACTAAATGTTAAAGTTCTTCTTTTCTTATCACATGCCCTAAAAATCTTCATTGTCTTTTTCTAATTTTCATTATAATATGTTATTTTACTCCAGCATCTCTGAGAACTTCTACTTTAGTTTTCTTGGCTGTCCAATATCATAGAATCATCATCAGCTTCCATGCTGGCTGGTGTAGGCAATCATTCACTCCACAGCTCTCTGCCTCCAGCATTATGTATTAAAATTGTTGTTGTTTCCCTGCCATGCCAGGTTGTCAAACTGACTAATATTTTCTCATGTTGTCGCCTTCTGTCTCTGTTCCTTCAATCTTGCCTGTTGTGACTATGTTCTCCAAGCCTCCCTGTCTCATGAAGTGGCAAAAAAAAATGATGTCTTTTTCTAATATTATTGATTAAAGTCAATTTCACATTTGACAACACCTCCACATTAGTTTTTCTGACAGTCCATGGTATTCTCAGCATTCTTCTATAGAACTACATCTCTATTGCTTCTAATTTCCCACTTTCTAGTTTATCATAGAATACAATATCATAAACATGCACAAATTTGTGGAAGATCAGTAACAAAAACTAAGCTAAATATAAAAATAAAATAGATGACCAAGTGATTAGTCTCTGAATATTTCAATTCTATTGTCTCAAAATATTACAAACTTTATCAATGCAACTCTGAATGTATCAATATATTAAGGATTCCGTATACATTCAGATACATGATAATCTAATGTAATACTTCTAATATTTCAAAAAATGCTATCACAGTTATTGTAAACTTTACCTGAACAATTATTTATAGGCCCTATATTCTAATCTGACAATGGATCTGAAAGACAGAACAAGAAACTACTGAACTGACGAAGTAGGCCTACATGTCCTTGACCTATGTTCAATCAATGGCAATGATTTCACAAAGATTTACTGCTTGAAATTATTATTTGCATTGCCAAAATTGCTTTGTTTTAAAATTTTGGATATTAAAGGCACAGACAGTTCTTACCTTAATTTGGTTTGGCTGTTTGGTGATTGCATTTTGGTAGACATATTTTGTGTCACTTTTGTCTGACACCTCATCTCTGTCATCTGGAAAACAGAAAAGTCAAAATTCATTCAAATGTAAACAAGGACACATAAATTCTACTTCAAAAGATTCAAGTGATGCCAGTCCGCATGACTCAAGTTTTAGTGATAAAGAGCTCGGCAACCAACACCGGATGTGAAATATGTCTTGCAGCAAAAAAATACTCTCACTCTCAAAGATCTTCTCTGAGGAGGAGATTTCTTACAGCAGCGCAAGCCCAATAAGAACTGGAGCCTTCTTGATAGAAAAGATCTGCATTGGTGATTATAAACTGGTGACATAGCCTACCAGTACCGAATGGAAGCCAAAGCAGTTACGGCGGTCCTACAAGAGATTTAGAAACAGTGATAATTTTATTCAGGGCACCCACTGTGTCAGACTCTCAATCCATGATCTCCAAAATTTATAATGGATGTCATGAGTGAATGGAGTATATTGGGGTTTCACACCACCAAGGACTTATGTGCATATTTTGCCCTGGTCACAATGGAGTTGAGCATAATAAGAGGACTGACAGATTAGTGTCAATAACATGTATTAGGGCAGATAACAATGGATGGGGGAACATTGTAAATTCTTGATATATGCGTCTGTTGCACTATGACATCGTGGTGGATAAGAATGTAATTAATGGACTGAGAAAGTTTGGTTTTGTGTGAGGAGATAGTAGAGGGGGATGACTGATGGGTAGGAAAACATGCAATCACCATGCCATGGGAACTATTAGCATGCATACTACTCACCATCCGCTGAAAGAGATGGAAATCCATTTGGAAGCCCAGAGTGTACCACAATCAGTTCAGATAATCACTAATCCAGTACCTGTGGATCACAGCTTATTACAAGGGAAAACTGGACAATGGGGGAATCACAACGGACTTGTCTGTGTAGGCAACATAAATGAAACCATGTGAAAGTATTTTTAAAACATATAATTTTCAAAAAAAATTAACAGGAACTGTTTTGTAGATCAGTCAGGCTATAGGAGAAATCACATGATATGAACATTGAAATGGTTAATGAGAAAAAAAAATCAGATGTCCCCATATTCAAAGTTTATTCAAATCTTAACTAGGAGGGGGACAACACAGGTATATTTAGCTTGACAGGGTAAAAAAATGTTGAGTAGCACAGCTCGGAAAAAGACAAACTTTAAATTATGCGAAATAATATAAGTTTTACAGAAAATATTTAGGTTTTATTGAATATTCTTTTATTTACCTTTATTATTGACCTTTTTTCAAAGGTAAACTATGACCTTTTTTCAAAGGCCAACTATTATCACTACAGGAGATTAGTCAGCAGAGAATAGAAAGAGATTAGCAATGGCCCAACAAAAAACACAACAAATGAAAAATCTGTGGCAAGTGACAAACAGAAAGACAAAGTTACAACTATTAAAAAACTATATTTTTCAATGGCAACACAATATATGGCTGTGAGACATTGGCAATGACGTCCACAATAGAAAATAAAGTAATCATATTTGAAATGAAATTATAGAAAGCTCCTAAGATTATCATGGACAGAAAGTCAATCCAATACAGATATCCATAAATAACTTATCTTAGAAGATTTGCTCCTCAAAACCACACAAAAAAATACAAGCAAACACATTTTGGTCACAAAAAGAACACCAAGGGTTAGAAAAATTAATCATGGAGGGTAAGATAACAAGAGGCAGACAAAGAATATGATGGGCACAGGATATGAAAGACCATCTGAACATGACACTGGACAGCTTGTACTCAACCGGGAGAATGGCAACGAAAGAATGTTCTGCAAAAAACATCTTACACAGAAAATTTAACTTTAGTTAAGTACTCTTTATATAGAATATGGACAGAAATTTGGGCAAAATAACAAAAGTTTAGGGGAATTTGGACTGCAATACAGAATGATCCTTCTGGAAAATAACAGGTATAAATTTATTTAACCTTTTATGACACCATGTAGTTTTTTGTGTGTGCAAAACATTGATTGAAACTAATATATTGTGGTAATTTCTGTGTTCACTATTTGTTTCCCTGTAATGCCAGATGTTTTATTTTCTATTTATCCCAAAAACGTTCAGATGATAAGTGATTTGTGATATTCTGCATGTATTTAAATTTGTAAAAATACTTATTGTGAAAAGAATTGTGTCAATAAAACCTTTATGTGTCAATAAAACCTTTATGTGTCAATAAAACCTTTAAGTGTCAATAAAACCTTTAAGTGTCAATAAAACCTTTATGTGTCAATAAAACCTTTATGTGTCAATAAAACCTTTAAGTGTCAATAAAACCTTTATGTGCGTGTTGCATGTTTTTTTTTCAAGGTATATTTTTCTTATTTAGTTGCATTTAAATTAGTTTTCTAAAATGAAATATTCAGTATCGATACCACTTTTGTTTACCTTACTTATTCAGTTTCTGACCAAATAAAGTCCTTCCCCTCAAAGTTTACCTTACTTATTCAGTTTCTGACCAAATAAAGTCCTTCCCCTCAAAGTTTACTTTACTGATGCAGTTTCTGACCAAATAAAGTCCTTCCCCTCAAAGCCACATACTATAGATAAATTGGTACCACATCCATAGAAACATCAATACACCACTTATCATACATTTGTTGAACATCATATTATGCATACCTGAACCTAATACACTTGAAATATTCAGTAAACATTTCAATATGGAAAACCTTACATTGTGTAATATAGGGTGATGGATACTTAATTCTTAAAGTACAAGAAGCCACATGTGAGGACTTTCAATATTTTGCATTGTTGCAAAACACCCCTTAAGTATTATTTTTGTTTGCACATGCTAAGAATTATTGATTTATCTACATATCTACTTGAAGAACAGTTCATTAGGAAATGTGTGAAGTGAACAATGATGAGACACTATTCTGAAAATGGCCAATGATGCTCAGAGCTCCACAAGTATTTATATTTTTAATTTCATTTTACAGATATAAACTTTCTGATAGTTTGATGTACATATATATAGACTGTATGAACTATTCTTTCATGCCTGCATGTAGAACTATTCTTTGACTGATATTAAAATTCTTGTATGTGCTTTTGTATAATTCTTCCTTGTCCTAGATAACAATCTATAATATATTCCAGGGTGAGGAATGGATAAGAATTTCTTCTTCAGCGTTCATTCTCAAACTCCCGTTGGATCTCTCTTTCAGCAGGATCATTGTCCTACTAGATTTCCAGCAGGATGTAATACAGAGAATCGAAATGCGTTGTGTCGCCATTTTATTTGCACCAATAGCCCGCCACATCCATCTTTGGCAGGATGGATAAGGATTTAAAAGGAAAATATTGTGTTACTGTAAGGTAATCATCACACTTACCAGAGAATGAAGAGATGGATTTAATGGTAAAACTGAATTTGAAATCAAATAACTGATATTTGATTGCACTGGAGATGATAATGAAGTGTAAACACTGATGGGTTTGTTATAAAGGAATTGAAACTGGATTCGATTTCTGTGGCCTATTAAGAGGATATTATAACCACATTGAAGATTTAGAGTGTTGGTTACTAAACACAACAACAAAAATAAAACTACATCTGTTCCTATAAAAGCAAATTGATGTGATAACGGAAAAAAACAGAAACAGTTACAGGGTGTCTAAAATCTAAGACAGGGCAAGTGTTAGTAGAAAAAGATCATATAGTACAGAGATGATTAGAATATATCAAAGAACTTTATGATGACAATAGACCCAAGATAAACATACAAGATAATGGCCAGTGTCCATGAATACTCTCAGCAGAAGTAATGGAGGCCCTAAGGCACATGAAATATGGTAAAGCCCCAGGATCAGACAATATCACATTAGAGGAATTAGTAGCTTTAGGTGACCAGTAGAAATAATCATCAAATTGCTGAATGACTTCTATAATAGTGGACACATATCCAATGACTTAATGATATCCATATTTATAGCTTTACCAAAGAAACCAGGGACCACAGAATGTGAAGAACACCGCACAATCAGCCTCATGAGGTAAATAACAAAAATACTTCTCAGAATCATCATGAAGAGAGTGAGAAACAAAATAATATCAGAAATAAGTCCAGAACAATGTGGTTTCGTAGAAGGCAAAGGTACCAACAATGCTATATATTTTGGGAACACCAATAGAGAGGTCTATGGAGATAAAAACAGATCCGTACCTCTGTTTTATAGACTACACAAAAGCATTTGATAAAAGTAAATTTAGTGAAACAAGCCAAAGAATTTAAATATCTAGGCAGCATTTTTTATGAAGATGGAAGACTAGACAGAGAAATAGAAACAAATTGCCAGAAAGCAAACACAGTGACTTACCAACTTTCACCATTACTTCTTCACCCAAAGATCAAGATGGAAATTAAAAAACAAATAATATCTACAATTTTTATACCAACACTGTGCTACCAATGTCAAACATGGTCTTTAACAGCTTCGCAGCAGAGGAAAATTGTTACATGTAAAATTAACTGTCTGAGAAAAGCTGCAATGGCTATCAAACTAGATAAAATAAGAAATGAAGAAATTAGGAAAATGGTATAATATCATGTATCTAACATTATTGAGAGACAGCAAGTAAAATGGTTTGGTCACCTTATGAGAATGAAGCCAAACCAAATACCAATAAGAGCATATAACACAAGAATGTCCGTAAGGCCAAAGGTAGTACAAGAAAACGGTGGATAGAAAGCATCAAGATAGCGTTGAACAAACATGGACTAAATGCAACCTCATCAACACATCTGGCCTTGAAACGACAGCTTAAGCTCCCAACCCTACGTGTAATGGCAAATGTGAATGTGATTAACAATCATTCACCTGGGGAAAGACAATAGACAAAAAACATAGTGAAGTTATACACATGCTAGAGAATTTGAACATTGACAGTAAGGATTAAGAATCGTCAAGAACATGTACTGGCAACAAACAGCAGCAATAGAAGTAGGAAATCAATTTGGCCCTTTCCAATAAATAAAACAAGGAGTTAGACAGGGATGTTAACTTTCACCAGACCTGTTCTCTTTATACAGCAAAAACACAATGCATGCAATAGTTGATATCCCAAGGAATCTGAGGCAGGGAGGTTTGGAGAACATAGTCACAACAGGCAAGATTGAAGGCAACAGAGACAGAGGGTGACAACATGAGAAAATATTAGATAGTATGACAACCTGGCATGGCAGAGAAACAACAACAGTTTTGATACCTAATGCTGGAGACAGAGCTGTGGAGTGCCATGATTGCCTATACCAGCCGACATGGCACCTGATGATGGTGAGATGATGTCCTGTAGTGTCCCACTCATGATCTTATCTCAACTACTTACTTTTATCAAATAAAACCCCAGATATAGCGAAGAAGATATTCATGCCTGAAGAGAGTGTGCCTTTATTCTTTTGTGGAAGATTCCTAGGTGGTGGGAAATTCAAAATGTACCATTACTGTAGATGGGCCAACAAATATGACAGAAAGATTAAGTAGTGTGCCCAGAAATATATGATATTCTCCTGGAAGAATATGACAGTCCCGGGAATACTACTTCACTAGAACGATTCCCTTTGGGGACCAAACATGCATCTATAAAATCCCTACTACAACCATGACGTTGAGACAATTAACATTATTATCAGAAAGGTTATGGGCTGTCAATATCTCCCTACTTACAACTAAAGGGATTACACTATCAACATGATCATGTCGGTTGCATCATCTTACCAAAGATAAAAGGTTATTAAGACATTGGTTCATTATTTTTTCCACCGAAGACGGATTTATCGGGCCATTGGCGCAAATAAAACGGCGACATAACGCATTTCCATTCTCTGGACTACATCCTGCTGGAAATCTAGAATTGATCATGGTCCTGCTACAACAGAGATCCAGCAGGAGTTTGAGAATGAACGCTGAAGAAGAAGAAGGTTCATTATTTCATATAAATCCACAATCATTATACAGAATTATTAAGAATAAACCATTTTGACAGTGGGGTATAAGAATTTTTTAATCATGCAACTTAACAAAGGTACTATTACTTTACAAATAAATAACACAGAATGTCCACATAATATATTGCACTGTCAACAGACAATTATATTCTTATAGTTGCATCAAGAATCTATAGAAACCAAGCAGAATCATGCAATGCTAAATATAGCCAAAGCAATTTTTGGCCAAATGATTTAATATGTGCTGATACATAAAATGCAAAGACTAGGTATCTAATAACCAAAATGGCAGAGAATATCTGGCAGAGGAGAAGGTCACAGTAACAGTACTGCTAACATTTTATTACTTCTTATTGCTGCCATCATTATATAAAATGCATATTATTATATTCTATTTCTATTCTATTCTATTCCTATTATATTTCTATTCTATTACATAGCTATTTTATGCGCATTCTATTCTAAAGTCTAACTAAGATGAAAAGAATTTATGCTTTGTTAATCAAGTGTGAACTATGTTTGTGAGGTTATGTCATCAGCATTGGAGCATCTTCCAAAGAGTGTTCTTTAGTGAGATATGTATCAATCAATCAAGTGTCATGCGGAGTGGCATAGGTATCATGCTTCTCCCCCAACTCTCCTGTGTTATTATTTAAGTTCAGTTGGTGGAATTCTTTCATAGGGAACTGTGTAGAGCAGTGGTTAGCGCACTGGCTTTGCATATGAGTGGTTCTGGGTTCATTCCCCAGTTGAGGCGGAAATGTTTCTCAGATCAGAATGGCTCCCGGGTCGACCCAGCCTTAAATGGGTACCGGATTAATCTGGGAAGTAAGGACTGCAAGGGAGAGAAGATGGCTTCCACCCTCATTTGCAGAGCCTCTGAAATGTGAGTTTGCTAACATCTCACACCCCTACGGCATTAATAAATGCAATGGGTTACTTTACTTATTCTTTCGTACACAGTGACAACCGGTCCAGCAACTTATCTCTTTGTCCTTTCTTCCTTTGTCCCCTCTCCCTGTGATCTTTCTGGTGGTTACTAAATCATGTTTTGAATGAAAGATGATGTTATGGAGATTATATATTTAGAAGTTGGTAATGACTTTGATGAAAAGATATGCCAGACATCAAGTTCACATATACTCTCTAAGAGAAGATAACGATGTTTGCTTGTGTGCTGTGTTAGTTGCACCATGAAAGTTGAAAATGTCCTTGATTGAAAAACGTATAAATGTCAAATTATGTATTTTACAGTCACCATCAAAGACACTAATAATGCTCAATAAAGCATATGGTGATATCACAATGAAAAAAATCACAAGTATTTGTGTGGCACAAGCGTTCCGATTAAGGTCACCAAAGTTGAATTATGCTGCATGACAATGCGCTGGCACATCTATACCCACAGGCAAAGCAGTACCTCACAAAGCAGAATGTGATTACCTGAAACAGCCTCGACATTCTCCCGTTTTTGCACCAGCTGATTTTTTCTTGCTCCCTCGAATGAAATCGACACTGAAAGGACAGCGATTCAATGATGCAGATGACATTATCACCAATGTGACAAGACAGCTGAGAGAGGTGTCATAGAATGAGTTCCATGAATGTCTCCAGTAGATGTGCGCATGTTGGCAAAAATGTCTAGTTACAAAAATGTCTAGTTACAAAAATGTCTAGTTACAAAAATGTCTAGTTACAAAAATGTCTAGTTACAAAAATGTCTAGTTACAAAAATGTCTAGTTACAAAGTGTAACTACTATAAAGGAAATGTAGTGTAGATAATCTATTGCTACTTTTTTTTTCTAAATAATCAACTTATTCTGGGAACATTTTGAAGATATCTCATGTTCTGAAAAAGATAAAATACAATAGTATCATTTTTATCTCAGTCATCATTGCGTTTGATACCATCATTGCAAAGTTCTCCAGTGCCGATAGTGTGCTCAGATTTCAGTCAAAAAATGTCTCTTGCTTCTATGTCTAACCACTCATACACAACCTGACGTACATACTCATCAGACCTGATAAGTCTTTATCCAAATGAGTTTTTGAGTGGAAATCACTTGGGGCTAGAATGGTGAGTATAACGGATGTGGTAGGTATTGAAAGTGAAGGTCCTCAACGATTGCAGCTATTGCCTGGAGAGTATAGGGCTATGCATTGTGAAGTTGCAAAAGGATACCTTTATTCAGAAGTCGATATCATGTGTATTTGATTTGTTATTGTTCAAGATGATTTCTGAGAAGATGTGTACATGTGGAACTGATGACCATGTTTCCATCAGCATGTAGAGCTCTAATGCCTTATTCATCTCAAGAAAGAACTAGTATACCCTTCCCTGCAGGATGGTTACATGTGAAACTTATTTGGTTTTGATGAAGTTGAATTACACGATTCTTTGCTAGCTATCAATTGACAAGCATGCATCACCATGCTAGACTTTCATTGATAATTGACAGGAATCTATCACCATGCTAGACTTTCATTTGTTGATGATTGGCAGGCATCCATCACATGCCAGACTTTCATTTGTTGATGATTGACAGGCATCTATCACATGCCAGACTTTCATTTGTTGATGATTGACAAGCATCCATCACATGCCAGACTTTCATTTGTTGATGATTGACAGGCATCTATCACCATGCCAGACTTTCATTTGTTGATGATTGACAGGCATCTATCACATGCTAGACTTTCATTTGTTGATGATTGGCAGGCATCTATCACATGCCAGACTTTCATTTGTTGATGATTGACAAGCATCCATCACATGCCAGACTTTCATTTGTTGATGATTGGCAGGCATCTATCACATGCCAGACTTTCGTTGATAATTGACAGACATGCATCACCATTTTAGACTTTCATTAGTTGATTGACAGGCATGCATCACCATGTTATTCCATTAGTTGATTGACAGGCGTGCATCATTCTGTTATTCCATTAGTTGATTGACAGGCATGCATCACCATGTTATTCCATTAGTTGATTGACAGGCATGCATCACCATGTTATTCCATTAGTTTATTGACAGGTATGCATCACCATGTTATTCCATTAGTTTATTGACAGGCGTGCATCATTCTGTTATTCCATTAGTTTATTGACAGGCATGCATCACCATGTTATTCCATTAGTTTATTGACAGGCATGCATCACCATGTTATTCCATTAGTTTATTGACAGGCATGCATCACCATGTTATTCCATTAGTTGATTGACAGGCGAGCATCATTCTGTTATTCCATTAGTTTATTGACAGGCCTGCATCACCATGTTATTCCATTAGTTGATTGACAGGCATGCATCACCATTTTAGACTTTCATTAGTTTATTGACAGGCATGCATCACCATGTTATTCCATTAGTTGATTGACAGGCATGCATCACCATTTTAGACTTTCATTAGTTGATTGACAGGCATGCATCACTCTGTTATTCCATTAGTTGATTGACAGGCATGCATCACTCTGTTATTCCATTAGTTGATTGACAGGCATGCATCACTCTGTTATTCCATTAGTTTATTGACAGGCATGCATCACCATGTTATTCCATTAGTTTATTGACAGGCATGCATCACTCTGTTATTCCATTAGTTTATTGACAGGCATGCATCACTCTGTTATTCCATTAGTTTATTGACAGGCATGCATCACTCTGTTATTCCATTAGTTGATTGACAGACATGCATCACCATGTTATTCCATTAGTTTATTGACAGGCATGTATCTACATGCTTAACTTTTGTTGATAATTGACAGACATTTATCACCATGCTAGACTTTTATTAGTTGATGATTGACAAGCATCATCTCCATGTTAGACATCCATTGATGATAATGTTCCTATTTCGTAAGTGAAGATTGGCATGGCATGATAAACAATAAATATAATGAACAAGTAGAAAAAAAAACATTTGTGATTATCTAATTTGGTTTGTGGGTTTGTAGATGTCCGATTCGTGCCAGGAAAGTTATATTGCAGTAGTGCAGAGGGTTCGGGGTAGGAGAGTTTTCGGATTTATCCTTCCGCTTCCGTCTCTTGTAAATTGCACACCGTGTTGTTTTTTTTTCAAATTTAGTGATGCCAGCAATGATCTGGGCGTGCCAAGCTGAGACATCAAGGGAGGTAGTCTCCCAGGAGCTAGGATCGATGCTGCAGTGCTTGAGTTTTTCAGGTGATCGTTGAAGCGCTTTTTCTGCACTCTACTTGAACATTTACCATCACACATCTCCCCATATAATTCTATCGTTGGAAGGTCATTGTCTGGCATACGGACGATGTGGTCAGTCCAGCAGAATTGGAACCTAGTCAGCAGGGCATGGATGCTTTGCAAGGATTTCCATGTCTGGGATTCGATCCTGCCAACATACTCCCATGAGGTTTCTTAAGCACCGAAAGTGGAAAGAGTTAAGCTGTCGAGCGTGTCTCGCATAAAGTGTAGGATTTACCTATACGCTAAACAAGGGGGTCCCAAAAAATCATATTTGGCACTGACATATAATATCTTGACTTATAAAGGGTCCCATATCTCAAATAGTTTAGGGCCTTATCAAGTCTAAATCCGGCGCTGCTCACATAGACAGTTTAGGATGACGCAGCATAAAACAGCGTTGGTAGAACCACTGCGTGGTGAACGTCCATCTTAGTTGTCAAACGGAGACCACGCCTTATACAAAATTGGCACAAAGGCATCTGAATGCCACACTGGAGCGAGCAATACGTAGAGCAACGACCTCGTAAATTATCAGTTTTTGATAGGGTGCTGCCGAGATATACAAACTTATTGGCAGTATTAAGTTTTTATCCCTTTACTGTGATTACTGGTTCTGTGTAGGGGATACCTATGTCTTCACTGTGCTTATTGTGAGACCGAATGCATCACATGCCAAAGAAAAGAGGTATATGCTGTTATGCATATCTTTCAGACTGGTAGCGTTTAGTGCACAATCTTCGGAGAACACGAGGTCGCGAATATTGTGCGTCTTAGTTTTAATCTAGGCCTTCAATCTACTAAGATTAAATAGCCCTCAATCTGCTCGTTAGCAAAAGCAAATTCCTGCACTGTTATTCCGGAAGGCATCATTTGACATGGCAGAATACATCATGCTGAAGCGTTTCGGAGTCAGGAAGCAACCCTGTTGGTCACTTAGTTATTTAAAATGGATTTTAGTGTGCGCCGTCATCTTGCGTACAGGCTGTCATACCATCATTGAACTGGCGAGCCGTATTGGTGAATTTTTCGGGACATCCAAATTTGACCATGATCTTTTGTAGTTCTTCGTGATTTACAGTGTCGAATGCCTTAGTTAAGTCAACAAATGTATTGTAGAGACCAATGTTCTGTTCGCGACACTTTTCCTGAAGTTGTCTGGCAATGAATACCATGTCAACCTAACCTTTGCCCTGTCAGAAGCCACATTGGCTCTCGCGGAGGAGATTGTATCTCAAAATACAATATCTCAAGATGGGCTTGCAGTCTATTTAAAAGGACCCTAGCCAGGATCTTGCCTGCTATAGAGAGTCATTATACATGTTTTTCAAAATACCCATTATTCCTCAAACCCTTATGTGGACAAATGAGGGTAAAATAAAACGAGAAAGACCTAAAGCAAATCTAAAATAACAGGCTGCAAGACCATACAAGAACTAAAACTGCAAGAAGCGGACCGCAACACATGGAGAATTAAAACATCTGCCCTATGTGCCACCTGCGGCACGAAAGGAACAAATAAACTAACATCATAGAACTTCTCTTTCAGTTCATCGGGGTTCGTCATAGTCACATACGCTAGAAAATGTTGCATGCTGCTTTTTAGAAAGTGGAATGCGAACAGTCACCAGTCTGTCGCTAATGCTCTTTGAAGGTTCAGCCATCTTTCTGGCTAGGTTAGATTTAACTGCAAGGTTAACTCCAGCTTCGTTTTTCACTTCTTTTTTTTTCGGTCAATCCAGAAGAAGGAATATCCGGTGCCTTGTTCCAGAAGTTCACCTTCCGCAGACAGTTGTGTTTCGCTGAGGGCAGCAATGCCAATTTTGTACCTTGCTAGCTCTTTCCCTACAAGTGTGGTACGTCTTTCTGGTCAGGCGACCTCCACGTGGTCCAGAAGGGTGCGTACATTCCATGCGCCAATTGTGAGTGTAACATTAATTTTTCTTGTTTTCTTGTAGTTTTTATCGCTGAGTAGTGATCCCCGCCTGGGTCATAGTGCTGGCCTGGTCATGGTGAGGCAGGCAATATTTAGGGCACCTTTTCTAGCCCCTTAGTCTGGCTATGTAGATGAGCATAGCGCTTTCCTGAATAGGGCTGTTCAGTCGCCCAGACGGCTGCCGGACTCCAGAGGTGCTTCAGTGTCACTGGAGAAGAACCTCATGTCCTGAGCCGCATTCATTAGACATTCATTACTTGATGATTGACAGGTATACATCACCATGCTAGACTTTCATGTGGTTATTAATTTCTATAGTTTTTTTTTCTAAACTTATCAAAAAATAAGAGTGCTGCTCCCTTCTGTGAATGTCAATATTTGTGGTGACATCTTTAAACTGCCATTGTGACATGGACAAACAAGACACTATTGATAACCCTAACAACAACAATACTGAAAGGTTGTAAGACAATGCCATAATTTCTATCAAACTTTTAAGGCTTTCATTTGAAGCACTCTCCTTTAAGTGTGTAATATATTTTAGAGACATAAATATAGTTCTTGAATCATACCCGTTTACTACTCAAAGTATAAACTTTCATGTTTGAACTAAAATAACTTCTAGTGTTCTCATTTTGACCCAAGATTCTGTATAAGCATTACTGGACAAGGTAAATAAACTAGTATAGTCACAAAGAAGTATTTAATTTAATTGAGTGCCATTGTTATGTGCCATGTCGGGTGTGGTTGGCATTCTTTGATCTCAATAGCATTCTATATGCAGTATCTGCATGATGATCTCACTAGACATGTGAACGTAGGTTGTGTCTCTCCTACTTGTCGTTTTTTATGTATACGTGTATGTCACCCTTGATAAAGGTCTTTCAGTCAAAACGTTAATGTGTGTGTGTGCCTATGTGTGTTTCGTGTTATTAGCAAAACTTTATTACCCCGTTTCACGCTTTACCTGTTGGATTCCAGTTTTGCGCAGTGAGTACATATATTCGATTATATGCAGTACCATCTTTCACCTTTACTTTCTACGATACTGCAAGTAAAATTATCCAGATCTTCTCTTTATTGTCTTCTCTCTGTCCCCTCCCCCCTCCAATTGTGCATATTGTAACGATGTAATCCATATCTTCTTTCTCTTGATGTGGTCAATAAATATGGTCTGTTATTTTTAACTTGATACGTAGCTTTCTTTTAGTGTTACTCTCCTTCCGTACGTCTTCATTACTTTTAGTGTTAATCTCCTTTAGTACGTCTTCATTACTTTTAGTATTAATCTCTCTCAGTACATCTTCATTACTTTTTCTGTCAATGGAAATCTCAGCATTCATTTGAAAAACACATCTCCATGGCTTCCAGTTTCTTACTTGTTTTTTTTTACTTATTGTCCATTATGTGCTTCCAAATGACAGAAGTGGCTCTATGTAGCATTGCATGACTCGTTTAGTTGCCAGGTCATCATAACACCCCAGGCATGTTACTAGGTACTCTGATCTCATAATCAGTATGTCCTTCAACACGTGGTAACTGACTGTACTTGTTCTGTATTGGTTGATAACTCTTCTATTGATTCTCACATGTCAGTCATTTCCTGAAACACCATGCATCATTTCCAGGTTCTACATTCTAGCCGTGGTCACCTAACAAGATTCTTGATTAGAAACTAGTTTCACTGCACGCGGGGCATTACCATAAGTGCTCTGCCCTCCGTTCCAGCAGCCATCCCAATGTATGTAGACTCATAGTTCCGGTCAGGTGTTGATTGTGGGATCTTCGTGACTTTCCAAAAAAAAATACTTTTCCTTCCCTCACCTCTAGATGCTCCCATTTCTAACATTCTCTGTATGTGTACGTTCTCAGCCTCATTGACATCATCTGCATCTTCAAATGAATGTATTACTGCCTTCATTAAGTCTGCTTTATCTCTTCTCAGCAATGTGCCGTCTATCGCCGCATTGCCTACCAATAAGTCGGCTCTCTCGTTTCCTCTGACTCTAGCATGACCAGGACAGCATATTAATGTAATGCTCTGGACAATTGAGTTGTTCAATAAGTTCCACCATTCTTTTCTCAGCATGAACTTTTCTATCTTGCGCAGCATGCTTTGAGAGTCTGTGAGTATTGCCGAGTGTGTTGATGTATCAATTATTAACCAATTAAGAGCTGCTGTAACTCCCTCTATCTCCATCCTCATGCTCGATGTGACAGTGGAATATGCTGAAGATTTCTCAACCAACTTCACGCCGTTTCTGTAGGCAACAAAATCCCAACTGCTTTCATTTGTGTTTCTGTTAACGGAGCCATCTGTGTATATAATTATGTCTTGTGGTTTCGAGTGTAGTTGGGCAAGTTTATGCACTGTAACCTGGGTCCTGACACCCGTCTATTTTTGACATGCTTTATATAGTTGTATTATTACTTTAGTCAGTGATTTCTTCTCAGTGTCTACCTCCACCCATTCACTGCCCTTTCCTATTTCTTCCAATTCACATACTCTTCGCAGTGTCTTCAGCCTCTGCCATCCATGATCTGTCACACTTGATTGTTTTCCCTTTGACTCATCTAGACGATGGTGTAATGGATGGTGGTTGTATTCTGTCACTTCAAGTTACGACCTAGCTTGTGCTACCTGATGTCGCACTCTAATTCTGGGGAGATCAAGCAGAAATCTCATATCAGAGATGGGTGTATCCCTAGTACACCCCAGTACAACTCTCATTGCCTCATTTTAGACTTTTTACAATCTATCGACTTGTGTCTGTGACAGTGTTAGTAGGCCGAGGCCATAATCTATGACAGATAGCACCATCACTTGTAGAAGCAGAAAAAGTACCCATTGCTGCTTGTCAAAGGTCGCCCTAACCTTAATAACACTGATCCCTCTTTCAGCCTTCTGAATCATATTTGTGACGTGTTTGTTACATGAGAGACTTCTGAATCATATTTGTGACATGTTTGTTACATGAGAGACTTCTGAATCATATTTGTGACATGTTTGTTACATGAGAGACTTCTGAATCATATTTGTGACATGTTTGTTACATGAGAGACTTCTGAATCATATTTGTGACGTGTTTGTTACATGAGAGACTTCTGAATCATATTTGTGACGTGTTTGTTACATGAGAGACTTCTGAATCATATTTGTGACGTGTTTGTTACATGAGAGACTTCTGAATCATATTTGTGACGTGTTTGTTACATGAGAGACTTCTGAATCATATTTGTGACATGTTTGTTACATGAGAGACTTCTGAATCATATTTGTGACATGTTTGTTACATGAGAGACTTCTGAATCATATTTGTGACATGTTTGTTACATGAGAGACTTCTGCAAAAGATTATCTAAAGATATTTAAGGTCTTGCTCTCTTTCAATTAATGAGCCCATGCAAATGACAGCTGGCAGTGTGTCATTGACCAAATTATTATTTAAGGAGTACCAGACGAACTTTGCTTTCGAGGAATTGATCACAGCATTGTATGTTCTACACCATATCGACAATTCATCTAGTCCATTCTGTACACTGTTAGCAATATCTATTCTGTTCCTGCCCATGTTGTACAGTAGGATATAATCAGCGTATATTAGAACTCTACAATTGCTGGGGGTTTGCAATTAGGCAATTCTCAAAGTATACACATTAAACAGCAATGGAGACAGAGGAGATCCTTGTAGCAGACCAGGTGCTATTGTTCTGATCTCAGACGTCCAGGATCCACACCTCAGGGCAACTTTTCTACAGATTAACACATCTGCTATCTAGCATATGTTCCAGGGATGAATATCTTTTTCCCTTAGCATGTCGATAAGATGGGTGTAACTAACTCTATTGTATGCATCGTCCAGGTTTATCACTGCAACTTCAGATTCTTCTTTGTTCTGAAAACCTTCATAAACTTCATATGCAAGAACTGCTGCGTTTGTGACTGTGTCTCTTCTATGTCTGTATGCACCTAGGTTATTTGGGAGAACGCCTTTTATATCTAGTTCCCTGGTTATGCATCTAGCAACAATTCATTCCAGAATTTTACCGTACACATTGTGCTGATGCACCCCTATCAAGAAAAACACCTTACTTCTTCCAACTGGTCTCTTCTTCCAACTGGTCTCTTCTTCCAACTGGTCTCTTCTTCCAACTGGTCTCTTCTTCCAACTGGTCTCTTCTTCCAACTGGTCTCTTCTTCCAACTGGTCTCTTCTTCCAACTGGTCTAACTCCCTGATTGAATTCACCATGATCCATTATCACTAGTCACTTTGGCCACACTGGCAAGTCTATCTGCTCCTTCATTTCCCTCTAATACCTATGTGCACATGTAGTCGGTTGGTCATTGGATCATCATAATTATCACTGCACCGTCGAAACATCCATAGCTGCTGCGATCTCCACTTGATCGTATCCACCATTACACGATGACTGACAGTTCCAATTATTTTTGTTAACAAACATTCTTTTAAAGTCACAGTAGAGATCATTTCTGGCAACTTCACATCTTCTAAAGTCACAGTAGCGATCATTTCTGACAACTTAACATCTTCTAAAGTCACAGTAGCGATCATTTCTGGTAACTTCACATTTTAAGACCAGTCCCTTTATTATGGGCATGGACAAGGAGTCATCACCCACGTGTACAGGAATAAAAATGAAGGTAACTTTCTCAGCACAGACGGTCCTCACTGACACTCTGCATTGAACGTTGGCTCCAACATACTTCCAATAAACTAGGTATTTTGCCTTGGTGAGGCACCATGAGTGTTGTGCATTGTTGAGAAGTTAGAGTAATGGTCTCACACGCATGAGGTCCAGGGCTTGATACCCGGTATGTAAAGACTGGGTTCTTTTTCTGATGGAGAATAAAGTACACACCATACCATATACATGACATGGTTATAGCAAGCGCATGCAACCTTTATAGTATAGTCAATTTGTTTAATTGTTATTTCCTTTAGTAATTGTTTTTTCCATACGCATTTTTGTCAGAAAATCTTTGCTCCCTTCTTTCCATGAGTTGGGGGGAGGGAAAGGCACACATGGGAGATGGCAGGGTACAGAGACAAATTCATAATTACAAATCGGTTACAGTTCCGTAACTACAACTTTCACAGTAGATACACTTAATGAATACACTATAATTATAAGGTAATATATTTCTTTCAGTATAGGATTGAAATTATCTGGTCTTGAACAAAAATGTTAAACTTTTTAGTACAGTACAAGTAGACACCACCACATTTTTAACGGTACAATATTAAGCGGAATGAAGCTTTTCCATAACTAGGATACAAAGGGACATAAAACAAAATAATACAATGGACACAATCAGAAATAATTAGAAACTATTATTGGGACAAGTAATTTTTCACAACAATGAGAATAGCATCAAATGCGGTATTTGTTTCTGTTAGCCTTGATGTCCAAATGCATGATTACTTTCAAGATGTTGTAGAAATTGTCATGGTATTTCTATTACTTTCAAGATGTTGTAGAAATTGTCATGGTATTTCTTATTACTCCTTTTCATGCTACCTCAGAGTCATTCAATGCTAAGAGCACCATTGATTTCATTGTGCTTCCGTAACACGTAGATAAACAAACACCAATCAATACTTCTTAGCGCTACGCACTGAGAGCAATTCCCCCCCCCCCTCAGTGCGTAGCATGCTGAAGAAATGTACACTACAGAATTTGTCAACTGGTAGTATTGTACTGCTTTGTAGAAACGCAACAGATGTCTACGTGTGTTATGAGAGACTCATAGTGACAACCACCATGTTTGTATTAGCAGCAGCCATGTTTGTTATTGTAGCAACGAATATCAGTACCCACTGATGTTCGTCCGTCGTGATCAACGATGACCAAAAACTCAACAATAAGTTGTTATGCGCAGTGGTTATTTAAAAATTAGGATTAAAAACTGAACGATGTGGTGGCGTCTGCTTGTAATGTATCTAAAATAATTGTGAAATAACAGGAACAAATAACAATAAAAATATAATTCCTAACCTTTAAAACCCTCTGCACGGTATGGATACCCTTCAGCTTCAATTTTTGCTTCATCTAGGCCCAAAGTCATCCTCCTGGTTCTTCTGATTTCTAGGGTTGTCTTATTTTGTGTCTTTAACAGTCTCTTAGCATCAGCTATAATATTCACTGTTTTTCTCCAACACAATGCACATTTTTTGCTAATTTCCTAAAAATCCCTGACATCCTACCTATTTTAATAGTATATAGGGCCTATCTCAAAAACTATTCATACTAAGACAAAGATATTTAAAGCACAATATACATAAATGGATACTCTGTATAATGTGTTACCAATATCTTCGTACAATTAACAAATCAACATTTTTTTCAATATTCCCGGTGTATCTCTCTCTCTCTCTCTCTTCCCGCCCCTTAACATCATGCTAAAAGATACAGTTGAAGGCCAACAAGTGGTGGGTAAACAACACAGCATAAAAAATTGGGTATACTGTACAACCTGTCAGAGCATACAGTCAAAATGAGACATACAGAGTTAAATATCCATTGTAGCCAACTATTAAAATGGAGACATGCCATGGTCAAACATAGACTCATGGGTGTATTGTTGAAACTCAAGAGGAATGAAATAATAGCAACACTGTGATCTGCCATGCACATCATAAGAAGTGACTAAGGAGGTTATGGTGTAAGTTGACTATTCTTCAGCATATGACAGCTACCCAAAGCCATGCTGAAGTCAGATGTTTCAGACCATAAAGTGCATATATATAATAACCAAGCTGTAAACCATATGACACAACTGTATGTTCTTTGGACTAGATCATGCTAACCAGCAGGAGTTTAAGAATACAATAGACTCTGCAATCACATGTATACAAAGTTCAAGATTGGCAACGTGGTCATGTGTACATGTGGATAGGCACCCGAGACAACAGAACATATTCTTCAGGAATATGAAATACTGAGGCAAATTCACTGGCACAGAGAAACAACAATGTAAGAAAAACTCTACGGACCTCTATACGAGTAACAGAACAGTCACGTTTATAGAAGAGACAAAACTTCAGATAAAAGCACACTCCAGGTGAACGAAAGAAGAAGAAGAAGAATAAATGAAGAAGAAAAACAGACTGAATCTAATATAACTTTATAAACTGGCAATTATATTTTGGCTTTCTCACCTGTTGCCATAGGATGAATTTTTGACTTGCCATGTGCTCCTAATTTCTCCTGGCCATCTTCAAGGTGTTCTGTTTCGCAATATGAGCTTAGCAGGGGATCTGTCACTCCAGTGTCTAACCTAATGGCAATGTAATGGTGAAATAAGGAAATTGTTTGGCCAAAAAAACTGACTGAGAGTGGCATAGATTTGGTATAAAATAGCCTAATGTTTAAAAAAAACATGGCCACTTTTATGTATTATAATACTCAGACAATCACACAATGCCAGAAAAGCAGCAGCATATTTTTAAACAAAAATGAAAAGCAACATCAAAATCAAATAAAAGTTGCAGCAACATTTACAAGCCAGTTGCATGCTGTCCACCATACTAGCTGTCCACTTACACTACATGGCACAGTATGGATGCCAAATCATGCTTCACAACAGCTTCCATTTTTCTACAGCTTTTATTTAAATTTTGGAGACCTCCTATACACAAGAACAATCTTTGAGTATGAGTCATGACTATCTTCTCCTATGTATATGATAATTTGATTATCTTTTCCTGTTCAGGGGGTAATTTGATTATCTTTTCCTTTTCTGATGATAATTTGATCATCTTTTCCTGTTCCAATGGTAATTTGACTATCTTTTCCTGTTCTGGGGGGTAATTGGATTATCTTTTCCTGTTCAGAGTGTAATTTGACTATCTTTCCCTGTTCAGAGGATAATTTGATTATTTGTTCCTGTTCAGAGGATATTTTGATTAACTTTCTTATATAGAGTTTAATTTAATTATCTTGTCTATATATAATGTAATTTGATTATCTTGTCTATATAGAATGTAATTTTATTATCTTGTCAATATGCCTATAGAGTGTAAGTTGATTATCTTGTCTATATAGAGTGTAAGTTGATCATCTTGTCTATATATAATGTAATTTGAATATCTTGTCTATAGACCTATAGAGTGTAATTTGAATATCTTGTCTATATAGAGTGTAATATGTGGGTAACACTGTTTGTCTGTAATACTATCTTTGAGTAGCTTTTGTACAGAGGATATCTTCTCCTGTATAAAATTCAGTTTTATTATCTTTTCTGTCACAATGATAATTATTATTATTTCCTGTATACAAAACAGTTTAAACAGTTTGAAAGCAATGATTATCTTCTCCTGTCTAGAGGACAGTTTAAGAGTAATGGCAACCTACCACTGTACATTGGACAATTTTAGATTAATGGCTATCTTCTGTACAGGGTACAGTTTTGGAATAAATGATTATCTTCCATTGTACAGAAGACAGTTTTAGAGTTATAATTATTTCTTCATATCTTCAGAAAGGTTTGGAAAGAAAGAGCTGTCCCAATATATTGACAAAGAGCCATCATAGTACCAATATGGAAGAAATAAAGAAGCACGCAAGAATGTGGTACACACAGAGGTATCTCCCTGCTTAGCCACGTCAGTAAAATATTCGCTAAGATTCTTGAAAATCGGATAAGGCCTATTGTGGAGCCAGTGCTCAGTTCCAAACAGTTCGGGTTTAGTAATTTAGTAAGACAGTGTACAGATGCAATATTTTCTCTACGACAATTTAGTGAAAAGATAATAGAATACAAAAACCGCATGAATATTAAGAGAATAATAAAGAGAAAGCTTTTGACTGAATAAATAGAGAACTACTCTGGAGTATTCTAGAAAAGCATGGAATAAACAGAAAATTATTAGACTGTGTAAGAACCATATACAAAGATAGTGAAAGTGCATTTAGAACAAGTGCAGGACTTACAAAGTGGTTTTCAGTAACATCAGGAGTTAGACAAGGATGTGTCTAATCATCATTATTGTTTATTATCTATATGGGTAACATTACCAATGCAGTAAAAACACCACCAGAAACTTACCATCCAAATTACCTAACTTAACTACTCTTTGTTGTTATTGATCAGTGCTTACTCCACAGTACAAGTGAAGAGCTGCAAAATCACATGAACCTAATCAATGAAAACTGCTTCAATCATAACATGATAATCAATACAGAAAATAACAGAAGTAATGTCTATAGGCAGAGAACTCAATACAGTCAATATAAATGTAAATGATCAACCACTGAAACAAGTGCAGGAATTTAAATATCTTGGGAGAATTTTTACAGCCAATGGAAGAATGGACAGAAATATCGAGGCAAGAATTCAAAAAGCCAACTATGTAAATTATGAATTTACAACAATTTTGAAACACAAATATTTCCCAATGGAAACGAAAAGGCAAATCATAAATTCAATTTTCATATGAACATTGTGTAATCAATTTCAAACATGGACACTAACAAAAGGACAAGAAAGAAGCTTACTATGTGTAAAATGAGATGTCTAATAAAAGCAGCAAACAGAACATAAATTTCTGGTCAAATGGTGTTTGAAAAACAGAAACTGACATGGTTAGGCCACTTAATGAGAATGAACCCGTATTGGTCAGTGGTAAGAGCATACAACATGAATATAGAAACAGCAGGATACAAAGGAAGACCAAGAAGTAGGTGGATTGATGGAGTTACCAACACTCTGAGATGTCACAATATTACTGCATATCAAGCGACCAAACAAGCCATAGCCCAAAAACTGATCGTCATTAAATCATGTGACACCTTATGGCAAAAGCAGTGAAAAAAAGAATTTTTTTTGGAAGACACAGAAGATCACGCAATCAACACCTAACCAGGACTCTGAGTCTACATACACTGGGATGATTTCTGGAATGGAGGGTGGAGCACTTACGGGAATTCTCCATGTGCCGTGAAGCTAGTTTCGAATCAATAATCAGAGAAAAGACAACAGATAAGATAGATTGTCTCTATACATAGGACCATTTTAGAGTAATGACAATCTTCCCTTGTACAGAGGACAGTATGAAAGAATTTGTATCTTCTGATTGTGTAACAGGACAATGGTCCTACTAGATTTCCAGAAGAGTTTTTAAAAAATGTGCCACTATCTTGACACATTTTAACTCTAGATGTAATTTTTTTTTTAGAAGTCCCATCTCACAACCTACTGGGTTAGCTTTCCTTGTACAGATATTTTCTTAAATGAGAAGGAATTTCCTGTATCATTCAGTTGCAATTGAACACTTTAGCCAATTAGTTCTCTTGGCACCTTTCTATTTTTCCAGATGATAGTATTACTGCTTATAGTGGAGTGTATAGTCATGTGGTTAGAATGCAGTTCTCAGACCCTTGATGTCCCGGGTTCAATCCACGGTTGAGACAAGATATAGTTCTTTCGGAGGTACAATTAAAATCCTTCCTGTAGATGTTGTGCGGTATGCTATGGCAAAGAAGGTTTTATTTCCACAGCCCATAGAAAGCCTCCTCACAGTCATTGACAGGAAAACATACAGTAACGAAAATTTATTTGTATTATTTTTGTACTATAAGAAATGATAATGAAGTACCTGTATTTCTTTTTTCTGTGAGCAGGTAGCTCTTGATAGGTAATAGCTTTTCTGACAGAAGAATATGTCCTTCTTAGTTGAGTAATCAAGGTCACTTCCGAATTTACATCATGTTTGCTATCTCAAAGGCAAGGTTTTGTTGGTGGGGGGGGGTGTTATTAATGCTAGTCCCCTTTAAGGAGGAACTCCAGTGAGACAGTATCTAAGGGTTATCATGTCTTGCAGCACACAGCATATACATCTGAGTAAAGTGCTTAATTATTCTTCCTTCAGAACTGTTGACACATTTACATTGATGGCACACCTAGCATTCCCCGACAAGTAGGCATCTACCACAATAGGATAAAGATGCAATGTTCATTGGCCCGCATCTCTTCATCATTCATGGAGACCATTTGACAGAAGACAAAAGTCAGAAATTAAGACAAGACATGCAGTTACAATGAGTCATTAGATTAATGCTGCTTGTTTAACTATAGTCATTAGATTAATGCTGCATGTTTAACTATAGTCATTATATTAATGCTGCTTGTTTAACTATAATCATTAGATTAATGCTGCTTGTTTAACTATAATCATTAGATGAATGCTGCTTGTTTAACTATAGTCATTATATTAATGCTGCTTGTTTAACTATAGTCATTATATTAATGCTGCTTGTTTAACTATAATCATTAGATTAATGCTGCTTGTTTAACTATAATCATTAGATGAATGCTGCTTGTTTAACAGAGACCATGGCATTTAATCATGCTCTACAGATACTTGGAAAATTATAGAGATGTTTACATGAACAGCTGGGCTATATGGATGGCTGACTGTGTCATGTGTTTTGAAATGAATGGGCTTAGGCCAAAGTCAAAGGACAGTATAAAGTCACTGCGAAGACAAGACGAAGGCGTCATTTTCCATCTCAGAATGGGACTTAGGCTCTAACCTTTAGACCAAGTAGCTCAAAGCCCTAATTTTTACATAATTATTTTTCACAGGAAATTTTGACATGACAGTGGCCACCAGTTTTGTTAGGTCTATATATTCTGTTGTTTTTTATTGTACAATTGAGAGGAATTCAATTCTTTAAAAATAGTTGCCCTTTGTAATAAAACTATCACAACATGTTTATATAATATTTGTCATAACAAAAATAGTACATAGGCCTAATTGATATAGAATAATTTTTTTAAAGGGGGGGGGGGATATTTATACTCATCAATTTAATGAAATATATCTAAAACATTTGGTGATGTAGGCCTACAGAAATACTTTCTAGTCGGAGTAGGCTATATCTGTATTTCTATATTTACAGAAACGTTTTATGAAGTTTTATCAACCAAAACAAAAAATATGTCAAATTATCCATAGGTTACCCTTGCTTGTTCCTATTAGAATTATATATTTATATATGGAGACACCTCACACTATTTCTTTATTTTGTTTGTGTTTCCAGAGAGATAGGCCTTTTCACTAAGGATTAATCACTTGAAAAGAAACTCATTTAGCGTTCTATATAAAGTGATAATGAAATCATTTGTGAGCTTTACACATCATAAAAAAACTGTTTTAGATGTGTACACCTACTACTTAGTGAAATCCGTTTATAAAAAATTTCAGGACACTAACTTGTTTCTGTTTATTTTCATTAGATTTACAGACAAAATCGCTTCCAATATGACTGAATGTACAATGTGGCATACAATTAGTTACTTTGTGCCAGGAATTCTTTGGATCGGAATTTGAATGTTTGTCTTTTATATTGACTGAGTCAGATAGACTAAAAAAAACGACCCTCTGGTTTTCCTAGATGTTCTATGGGCTCATGGAAAGCCCATTCGTTGTCTAAGGGCTATGTTGTCAAAGCATGAAGCCTTTTCAGATTTTATTGCATTTTCTACTTAGGCCCTATACTTTCAGTATTGCTAGTTCATCATTATGTATTGTAGGTTTTTTTGTTCTGTTGGTTGTCAAACAGTTCTGTCACATGATCTGCCCATCTTGTAAGTACTTCTGTCATTCTCCTCTGTCATTTCTTGACCCTATTCCAAATTTTCCTACAATATTCTTGTGTCTTCCTTTCCCTATTTTTGTGTTCATGTCTCCCATGACTTTTAGAATGTCTGTTGATTTCACTAGCTTGAGTAGTTGCTGTAGGTCTTCGTGGTAATTTTCGAATTCTTCTTCTTTAGTGTTTATTCTGTAGTCGGTATGTATGTTTGTACAGTGGCTAGATCAAAAGGTTTTGCTTTGATCTTTAGCATAATCATTCTGTCCTTATATGTTCAGTACCCACTGATGTATTTTTCTATTTCTTTATTTATCAGTTTTCCTACCCCCTATTTATGGTAATCTCGTCCAGAATGTATAAAATTAAAATTGTCTTTTCTTATGTACTCAGCATCTTTCCATCTTGTCTCTGGTATTCCTAGAATATCTACATTTAATGCATCTGCCTCCAATATTAAGTTTTCTAGCTTCCCTGGCTGATGTAGTGTTACAACATCACATGTTCATATTGTAATATGTTACTTTCTAATCTTCAGATGTTGTTGGTCTGTTGCTTGGCTTTGGGGTGTATATGGTAAGGTCCCAGTCTTTCACGGTGGCCAGCCAATATTTATTATCATGCCCTGAACTTGCCTCTTGTGCGCCACACACATTTCTGTTTTGCTGTTTGTACCATTGATCCATTTGGATTCCTCCACCTCATGCACTGTCATAGACTTTTTTGTCTAGGGATGGACATTCCTTACTGATGCCTTTTGGATGTTTCTTTGCGATGACATTCTGTGCTGTGAAATAAGCCGTTAGCTGGAATAGTCGAGACACCATTTTTGGTCTGTATCGAAGATATGTAGTTTGCAAGTCAGAATAAGCTTGAATGATTTACAATCCTCCTACAATCAACTAAGAACAAAAAACATAGCTTATACAGGTTGGAGCTAAATTTGGCATTACACTGTCACCAGTAATACGCTAACCATACCATCGAAACCACGTAATCTAGAAAACATAAATATAAACTTGGAAACACGTCATCACATTATAACAACTGGAAGCAAAAATAAAGCTATGTCATTCTTCAATTAAAAAAACAGGCCTAACACCATATCCCAATTCACATCACAGATTGTGAAAAAGGGAAATTTACTTTATCTATTTGACTATTCTCATAATTAAGAACATGTCAATCTACCAATTTGATAGTCTAGGCTATATGATAGTTATAGTTCTTCTAATGTTCTAGACTAGTACATTTGCTGTAATGAGACAACAGACATGATTAGTTATCCTGACTATTCTCACAATATAATGTCAGTTTATCTATCTGACTATTCTCACAATATAATGTCAGTTTATCTATCTGACTATTCTCACAATATAATGTCAGTTTATCTATCTGACTATTCTCACAATATAATGTCAGTTTATCTATCTGACTATTGTCACAATATAATGTCTATCTATCTGACTATTGTCACAATATAATGTCTATCTATCTGACTATTGTCACAATATAATGTCAGTTTATCTATCTGACTATTGTCACAATATAATGTCAGTTTATCTATCTGACTATTGTCACAATATAATGTCAGTTTATCTATCTGACTATTGTCACAATATAATGTCAGTTTATCTATCTGACTATTGTCACAATATAATGTCAGTTTATCTATCTGACTATTGTCACAATATAATGTCAGTTTATCTATCTGACTATTGTCACAATATAATGTCTATCTATCTGACTATTGTCACAATATAATGTCTATCTATCTGACTATTCTCACAATATAATGTCAGTTTATCTATCTGACTATTCTCACAATATAATGTCAGTTTATCTATCTGACTATTGTCACAATATAATGTCTATCTATCTGACTATTGTCACAATATAATGTCTATCTATCTGACTATTGTCACAATATAATGTCTATCTATCTGACTATTGTCACAATATAATGTCAGTTTATCTATCTGACTTTTCTCAGAATAAAACAGTTAGTGTGTCTATCTACCTCTTTGACAGCAGATCTACATATGTGATAGTCATAGCTGCCATGAATCTTGTTTACTTCTAATGTTCTAGACAAGAGATTAGCCTGTACAAATAATCATACAGCTAGGGAGTTGAAGATTGATAAGTGAAATCTAAAGAAATTGCTTGGCAACCACTTACTGGATTAGGATATGACAATGGATGAATGTTTTACACCTTTGTATTGCTGAAGACCATTCCAGGAGCGAACAAAGAATAGCAAAACTGCCACCTGCTAAACATGTCAAGTGGGCTGATTAAGGAGGGTTTAGTGTTGGGTTAGCTACTAAGGAATCCAAGAATGCTTTGCTGGTCAGAGGTGTCCGAACAAAAGATGCAGATATCACAGCAAGAATGCTGTGCTGGTCAGAGGTGTCCGAACAAAAGATGCAGATATCACAGCAAGAATGCTGTGCTGGTCAGAGGTGTCCGAACAAAAGATGCAGATATCACAGCAAGAATGCTGTGCTGGTCAGAGGTGTCCGAACAAAAGATGCAGATATCACAGCACACCAGGATGCATTTACTTCCACTTTTCAGATTATATCTGACTAACCAGTAGAAGTATGAAAATGAAAGTAGAAGAAGAAGATGATGCATCCATACTCTGATTGTTGGAATTTGGCCTTAAATATTGCATGTGTAATACATTCTTTGAACATGACAATAGAAGATTATATATATGGAAAGTCCTTGAGACAGAAAGAGGAACCAAATAGATTATTTTATGATCAGCAACAGATTTATAAATAGTGTCAAGAACACTAAAACATATCCAGGAGCAGATATCAACTCTGACCATAATCCAGTGCTGTGCAAAATACATGTCATCTTACAAAGATAGAACATAGAAGAGTTCAAGATCCACAGATAGATGCATCAGCACTAAAACAACTAGACATACCACAAAAATACCTTGTAGATGTAAGGAATAGATATGAACATCTAATGATAGAATGCATGGAACAATACAGAAGGGAAAATCCAGAAGAGAAAATAGACAATAAATGGGACAGCCTATGGAAAAGTATTCAAACATCAAATGAAAATTTACCAATAAGAAAAACCAAGAACAAACAAACATGGATGACAGATGAAATATTAGAGAAAATGACAGAAAGAAAGCTAAAAAATACCTCAAAATACTCAATTAAAGACAATGATATACGTAACATGTGCAGAACAGCGAAAAAAGAATGGCTAGAAACAAAATGCAGTGAAATAGAGATGTACATACAACAGAAGACAAAATTGATGTACAATGAGATAAGGCTGATCACAAATTTAAAAAATCCTATAAATGAGGGTGGTGGCATTAAAGATAAAAACGTAAAAATAATATTTGATAAAACAGAAGTACTTACAAGATAAGCAGATTATGTGGCAGAACTGTTTGATGACCAACGGAACAAAAAACCAACAATACACAACAATGATGGACCAGCAATACTGAAAGCAGAAGTAGAAAATGCAATAAAATCAATAAAATGTGGAAAAGCTGCAGGCTGAGACAACATAAAAGCAGACATAATAAAAACTCTAAATGAATTTGGTGTGGATATTATCACAGAACTTTGCAATGACAAATATGAAACAGGCCACATACCTAAAGACCTAACATCATCAATATTCATACAACTCCCTAAGAAGCCCAGGGCTGTACAGAATATAGAACAATAAGTCTAATGAGTCATTTAACTAAAATAAACCTCAAGATAACACATGAAAGAATTAACAACAAGATAGACACGGTAGCCGGGAAAAAAAAATCGGTTTTAGGAAAAACAAAGGAACCAGAGAAGCTATACTTAGTATCAGACTAGTAATAGATAAATATATAGAAGTCCAAAAAAGTATCTATATTTGCTTCATAGATTACAGCAAGGCATTTGACAGTCCAAAATGAAAAATTAATCAAATGTCTTCAAGAAATAGGCATAGATGGAAAAGATATCAGACTGATTATAAATATATATTGGGAACAAACTGCATCAATAAGATGTGAAAACAGCTACTCACCACACATAAAAATAAGAAGAGGGGTAAGACAAGGATGCTTTTTATCACCAAGCCTATTTAATATCTACACAGAGAATATCATTAAAAATATAGAAGAGATGCTAGGACTCAAGAGCAATGGTAAAATAATAAACAACATTAGATATGCAGATAACACTGTTCTTTTAGCAGAAAGTGAACATGAACTACAAAGACTAATTGATCAAGTCAATAAATAATGAATAAGGGCTGGATATAAATATCCAAAACACAAAACTCCATGATAATCAGCAAAGACACAGAAGAACCAATGCTAAACATAAACATACATGGAGAGAAACTACAACAAATAAAACAGTATCAATATCTTGGACACATAGTCACAAATGATGGCAGATGTGAAACAGAAGTTAAAAGGAGAATAGGAATGGCTAAAAGTACCTTCAATGACATGAAGAAAATAGTAACATCTAAACAAATAACAAACAAGTTAAAAATGAGAATTATAAAATGCTACACTATTCTATATTAATGAATGGCTCAGAAACATGAACACTAAATAAGCAATTAGAAGACAAAATTGATGCCTTTGAGATGTGGGTATATAGAAGAATAGGGAGAACATCATGAAAGAGAAGAAAACAAATAAAGAGGTGCTAAAGACACTTAATATGAAGAAAGAACTACTAAGAGAAATAAATGTCAAGCAAATAAAATATTTTGGACACATTAAAAAAGACATGACACCCTATTGAAGATCTTACTTGAGGGTAAAGTCAAAGGGAAGCGAGCAAGAGGTAGGCAGAGATACTGTGGGAGAATAACATCACAAGATGGACAGGTTACAGTCTAGCAGAGTGCACCACCAAAACAAGAAACAGGGAATGTTAGAGATCTGTTGCAGCCAACCTTCGTTGCGGAGACGGCACTTGATGATGATGATTGTACAAGTAGAATGTTTCACCTGAAGGACAGAACTATAAATGTATTTAATGACCCATCAGTTAGCATAGCCTTTGACACCTGTTGGGGATGGCTGGGACTATTGATCTGCCCAGACAGCTTAATGCTCATGTAGTCTTTTATGTAGTGTTCTTTTCAGAATGTCATCATCACTGGATGTCATCCATATATCATCGACATATGGCCGTGTGGTTATCCGCTCTCATACCATTGAGGTCCCAGTTTCAATTCATGGTTGGGACAGTATTTTTTATAAGGTACAATCAAAGTTCTTATTGTACATGTTGCAGCATTTCCTATGGCAAAGTGGCCGCTATTTCCACAGCCCATAGAAAGCCTCCCTGCACTCCTTCACAGGAAAACATGCTGTAACAAAACTTTTTTTTTTTAAATCCTCACTGCCCCTCTATAAGTCTCTCGATTCTGCTCAAACTGTCCTGTTTCCTATATTTAAAAATATGTAGAGGATTGACTCATTGTACTTAGTTTTACCCATATGTACTCAGTCCCTATGCCATGAAGTGGTATGCCACCTATTGATAGTGCCACTCATGTCAAGTAACTCTGTAGCTCAATGCAATAATCTCAAAGTAACTCATGAAAAAAATCCACTTTGTAAATAGGATGTCACAAGTTTGATGAAATCTGCAACTGTTTGAGCATAATGGAAAAATAATAGATAAACCTCAATATTCTGTCTTTCCTGCAACCTTCCTTTCCAAGATAAATCTTTCTAATATGTAATCTCTTTTTATGTACCCAATGCCTATGTGTTATCATGGCCTCAAAAGGGCAATGAATAGTAAAACTATGAACTGCCATATATGTTGTAAGGGATGACTAAAGAAGTTTGTGGTAGAGTTGGCTGTTCCATTCTATGTCAAGTTAATCATAAGCTGAAAGATGTGTCAGGCCAAAAGATGCAGATATTACAGTCAAACTGTAAACCGTAACACAATGTATTTCATTATCTGTACTACATCCTGTTAACTAGAAGATATTTCAAAATTAATGCGAAGAAAAAAAATGTGTTAAATATATGTTAGATTGCTAAAAATTAACTAAAAAGACATAGAGGACTGATTTCATTATACTTAGGTTTCCTCATATGTACGCTGTCCCTCTGAACAAAATGGTTAGCTGCCAGTCTAGAGTATCACTCATAGCACATAACTCTCTATCCTCAAGTGGTAATCCCTGGGATCTCCACACACAAAAATCGACTTTGTAAAGAAGATGTCATGAGCTGGATTCAAACATGTGTCCTCTTGAACACCTGGTGAACAGCTTAACCACTACACTATAGAGGGTGGTTAATTAAACAAAGAATGTGTTTCTCAAAATCAGTTTTTAGAATGAAAATATATAATTTTACTGAATTAATAGTTTCCCTTTACATTCACAATGAAACTGTGAGAGATATTGCTAAACAATTGTAAGCAAATTAACACAAGCAACACCGATGTGACACATTACTATATGGCAAATGTATTATACCATTACATACCTGGCATGATCACAAGTAACATTTGAATGTTTCTTATCCACTGAGTTGCGGTTCAGTTTGGAAGAAAATGAATTACTATTCTGTATGGATCCACATTCACTGTCCTTAAAGTTTGTGCTGTTTTTCAACTTTGTTTGTTTATTTTTCACAATGTGAAGTTTGTAAGCAAAACATGGCACCGTTGGTGTGTTTGCAGATATGGATGATGTTGACCCATGATCATCATTGTCACTGTCTGCAAAACATTCAAAATCATCGCTGTGAAAGCTTTCAATACGGGCTAAGGGAGTCTTCATATTTAGCAAAGTTGGTGTGGCAGGAGATTTGACCTTCCCACTACTTGACTTTTTACCCGAACCTGAACTTTTAGAATAACTTGCCAAACTAGAACAGCTTTTTTGGAACAGATTGTCACCGTCATTTTCTGGTGTTACTGAAGAGTTGTGTCTTTTCACCTTTAGTTTATCACTTAAATCTACAGGTGACGTGTGTCTATGTTTAGAAGTGGACACAACTTCATCCCTGAATATGTCTGAGAAGCTATGTTTAGAACTGGCCAGAACTTCATCCCTGAATGAGTCTGTAAAGCTATGTTTAGAGCTGGCCAGAACTTCTTCTCTGAATGAATCTGAAATCAATTCTGTTGTGCTGTCTACACGATCTTCATTCTCATCCAAAAATTCAGATGAGAGGATAAGTCCATGAAGATTGTGATGAACTTCTGCTATATTATCTTTGCTGACTAAAACTAGTTGCTTTTCATCAAGAATCTTTGTTGGTTTGCTAAAACTGTATAATATGTTTGATTTGTCTTCAATTTGCATAGCTACAGCACCATTCTCAAGCTGGTTGCTAATGTTCAAGTGACTTGATTTTGATGTTGGTGGTGGCTTGAGATGAGGTGGCAAAAATGTTGTTGAGGATTCCAGTATTGAATACTTATACATTTTATTTGTATGATTTGATGTAGAATTTTCCTCTTTATCATGCTTGTCTGAAGCATCCAGATGAAAAGTGTCAGGTTTGTGTGCGTCTGATAGACGATCATCACACAATATGTCTACAGAATCCTTCTGAAAGACATGAGGTGATGGTTTGAGGTTAGAAGAACTTGGATTAAGGCTATCACCATAATGAACTTCAACACAAGTCAGAGGGCCATTGGCTCCTAATATCAAAGGTTTGGTTAATGGTAATAATTGTGAACTTAATTGTACATTTTCCTTTGGTGGTAGATAGCATTCTGTCAGGGTCAGTTTCCCTGGTCTTGTGATGGTTTGTAATCTAGAATCACTTGATGATTCTGGTGGACTTCCTATTGGAGAACTCAAACTGTCATGACTGGGGACACACAGAAGGTTTCTATTGCCTACTTCCATATTTGGAATTTGTAGCAGATTTGTATCATCTGTTTCTACTTCTGGAACTCTTAGAAGACTGCTACTGGATCCTAGATGTGGGACCGTTAGAAGATTCCTTTTATTTGAATCATAGTTAGGTACCCTGACATTTTTAGTCGATGAATCCACAAAATCCACACTTCGTTTTCTTAGTGCTGCTGAACTGTTTGATCCTCCAGAAGTGGAACGTCTTCTAACCCTCAGAGAAGACGTCTTTGCATCTCCTCTAATTATACCAGCTTCCCCTGCTATTGCTGGAGCACTTCGTCCATCTTTGGTAGAGATTAACATGTTTGAAAGATTGGCATTTTCTTTTTCAGGTGCTCGATGGTCAACAGAACCTGAACGCTGTAAGGAATTTTTATGTCTCTGGGATGGACCACAGGACCGAGCTCTTCGCAGAGAAAGTTTGAAAGAAGAGCTGCGACGAATAGAGTTTTGATAATAAGATGCAGGCTCACCCCCTGGGACAGAGAGGCTGGTGCTGATAGGAGTGTGGTGGTCGTTGTTCTGGTGGTGAATATTTTGTTGCTGACTATCTTGATTGAGGGAGATACCAGCTGCTGCAGCCCTTTCTTCTCTGATCATTTCTCGCTCCATCTCTCGTTCTTGCCGCTCTAGAAAATCCTACAATTTAAAAAATGTGTATTATTTTAAATTTTATCTTTAGTTACAAAAACAGCTACATTTTAGAGCAACATTTTAGAACTCATTGAAATTTGTTGTGAAGATTTGTAAAAATTAATCATGCATCATAAAAAACAAGTTTACAAACAAATATCCTCTATTAATTCCTTGAAACAAACAAAATTAAACGGCCATTGTTAATATTCTCTGATATGACTGACTTTTGCATAATATCCTGTTAGTAATAACTGATTACTAAAATTAAAGTTGAAATTATTGGTATTAACATCCTTAACATCCATATCAGACATCAACAACATAACCTTGTTATCATTATTAACATCCCTGTCATCTGGATGAATATCACCAAATTATTATAATTATTATGATGTCCATCATTACTATCAATGTGCCTTCACAACTATCATTACCATTATCATGATAATGAAGTCTCATTAGCTGTGAGCAGGTAGTTCTTGACAGATCACGCTGTCACGTCTGACAAAAGTACAGGTCCTACTCAGTTGTGTAACCAAGGTGATACCTGCACTTATATAAGGTTGTCTCAAGGGCATAGATGTGTTACTGTGGTTCATGGATGCATAATTTATTCCTGAAAGTGAGACAATCCATTGCAGCAGCATCCAAGGATCATTATATCCTGCCAGGAGCACAGTACACAGTTCAGGATCAACTAACTCATTTTCTTGTCAGATCTGTTGAACAACAAGGGTAAAAAGGCACATCTAGCATTTCCCGATACAGAAAAAACAGATGATAAAGTCAATAAGAAAGCCACAAAGACCAACACAAGATGACTATCACAATATGAACAGATCAGAACAAGTTATAATTCTACGTCTCAGAACAGGACACAACCGACTCCGCAGTCACATGTATACAAAGTTCAAGATTGGCAACACGGCCATGTGAACATGTAGACAGGCAGCACAGAGTGCCAAACATATACTTCAAGAGTGTTCTGAGCATGAAACGCTGAGGCAGACATATTGGCCAGAGGAAACAACACTGGAATCAAAGCTCTATGGGACACTGTATGAACTACAAAAGACAGTGAGTTTTATTAAGGAGACAGAATTACAGATATAGACATGTTTCAAGTGAACGAAAGAAGAAGAAGAATTATATCCTGCCAGGAGCACAGTACACAGTTCAAGATCAACTAACTCATTTTCTTGTCAGATCTGTTGAACAACAAGGGTAAAAAGGCACATCTAGCATTCCCCGATACAAAAGGTCAAAGTTGCAAAGTTCATTGGCCTTCATCTCTCCAGCAGAAATTGATACAGTGACAATGATGATTTTTTTCAAAGGTAACAGATTGTCAGCCTATCCCTCAACTTTCCTTAGTCACCTCCAATGACATGTCTCAAAATAAGACAGTGGTCCTAACGCTCTGCGCCATTTAGAAGTCCAGGTCCTAATCATCATCATCTTCGTATCAAATCTGGATGTCAAAACCTATGAGAACTCAAAAAATGTTCATGTTTCTACTGAATAATCATGTTTCTTTTTTTTGAGTTTATACAGTAGAATCCCATTATAATAATGTGGTCTGAACCGATAAAATATATGTGTAATAACAGAAATTTGCTATAGACCTATACAGTAAACACACTAAAGAGAAATATAATTGGGGAATTTGAAAAGTTTGTTATATAGGGAAATTTGTTATAAAAGAATGTGCTATAGAGGGATTCCACTGTAATCATTTCTAAATATATTATAGGCCTATACTACATTCTATATCACAACAAACTACATGAAAGCAACTGAAAATGACATTGACTGATTTCAAATAAAATAGATCATTTGAATAAGAATAATTTTAGTTTGACCATATTTTTTTTAAAGAAAGAACAAATTTGTTAATTTTAAGACTAAAACTGGAGGACAAAAGAAGGCACTTTTGTAGAAAAGGAGGATACAACTTATTTCACTATTTTAATACATTTATTATCAAGTTTGATATCAAATACATAGAAATATATAAACACAATAGTATCATTGAAAAAAAAAATGTCACAATATGTAGACATGCAATTTTTTTACCTATATTTTTCTTCTGTCAAGCATTAGTTTTTTTCATATATAACTTCCAAAATGATCATTCTGTGTTTCAGCCCAAAATAACTTCTAAAATTATGTACTTGATCCCAAATTCTGTATAAATTAAATATATTATACATTATATAGGAATCCATAGGGTAAAAACATATATTTAATGAAACATGAGTATGTTTATTAAAAAATAAACATTTGCAAGTTAAACTTTTAACAATGTTTCTGACCTATTTAGTTCTGAACAAAATACTTTTCTCTGGTTATACCAAAAAGTTTGATAAAAATACTCAGATTCTTAGAAATCTGAGTAGAAGGGAATCTGATTCTTAATATGATTCTAAATCTGACTCTTAGAAGGGTCATATCCCTTGCAAAAAAAATTCTGATTTCTATGAAAAAAGGCAAGACTGCTTCAAAAAAAGTTTAGAACCTGAAATATTTGTTTGATAATTCCAAGACCTTTGGGAGGGGGGAGGGGAAATGGCATTGAAAAAAGTATGTAGAAGACTGATTTCGTTGTACTTGGTTACCCTATATGTATTCCATCCCTCTAGTGAAGTGGCATACCATCTTCTGATGGTACCAAACATAGAACATAACTTTATAATTCCAAGAGATCATTTTGGTAAACAAGATATCACAAGCAAGATTCCAACTCATGATCTTTTCAACACAAAGTAAGTGACAACAAATATGCCATGGTGATCCTTTTGGGGTAAAAGCCCAAAAATGGCATTAATCATGACAATGATTCTAAATCATATCTTAGGATTCTTGTATCAAATCTCATTACAGAATTAAAATAACATTTTCTGACCTCAAATTCCACAGATAAAATCAAATCAGAACAAAATTTATATTACGGTATCTAATCCCAAATAGAATACAATATTCTTATTAAAAAAAAGAAACAGACATGCTATGATTTCAAATGACATAAATGTCTGACCCTAAATGAAATAGCTTTTTATAAAATATTTTTTTAATGAAATAGTTAATTATCACATAGTTGGCAGAATTTGGTTGTTTTATGGCAAAATTAATGAAATATGACAATTTTCAAATGTTACTGGTCATGACATGATTGTTTTGGTAATTTGTGTATTTTTGTCAATTTTAAAATTTATTAATAGAAGTTTGGTCATTCTGGACCATATTGTATCTGTAATTTGGCTGTAATCAACTTTAACTATCTGTCCACACTTGGCTATCAGATATAGAAACAGTAAATACAATTTTTTAGATTACAAACAAGGAATCTGTTACTGCATCTTATCATGTAAAAAAATAAGCTAAGAAATAGTGAAACATATAAAAGAATTATTAAAACAATATTCACATCATGTCCAGAATAGGGCCTATCTATTTGAATGAAACTCTATATGTGTTACCAAAATAAAAGACATTTAGTCATATATATTCATCCTATATAATATCTTTGGCCATTGAAGTGAGAAAGAAAGTTCTCAGAAGTTATATATATACCAACTCTGAAACCAGGAAGTGAGTCTTGGATAAACAGCAAAATAACAGAAAATTATATATGGACAGCAGAGATGTGGTTTCATAGAAGAATATTAAGAACACCATAGACAGGGAAAAAATTTAATGAAGATATCTTGAAAGAAGTTAATTTTTTTAAAAAAGCTCACCACGTCAGAAAGAGAAAATATATACTTTTTGGACACATCATGAGAAGAGTGCATTCTGTAACAATGGGCAAGTAGAAGAGTAAGAGGGAATATGTGAAAACCAGGAAAGAAGATACATGACAATCTGGCACTGTGACATGGGAGAACATTGATATTGGAAATGATTGACAACACACGATACAAAAGGCTGTGGAAAGACATGCTATTCAATAATACACAGCACAGACCATAAGAAGACATTAAAACGGTCTGGCAGAAAATTGTTGAAGAAATAGAGAAGGCAATACAAAAATTATGGGCAGACAACATCAAAGATTGAACAAATCAAAATTGTTCCACACTTATCCACATTGTTGAAGATACAATTTGCTGAAGAACTCTTTATTGACACATCCAATATAGCACCCATATGACCTTGACAGATTGGATTATGGCTTCGTGGATGGATGGGAAAAGTCAATAAAGAAACATTAATACATGGATTGGAGGCAAAGAATTACAAGTAAAAAAAATAAAAAAGACTGAAAAAGTATAAAGAAATTGATAATTTTTATTAAAGATCACATGAGTGTTGCTGAGGCTCAAAAAACGTGAAGGAAATAATAGCACCACTGTGTTCTGGCATACATGTCATAATAGGTTTTGGGGTTGAATTTGACCACAATCTGCTACATCAGACAGAAAACACAGATATCACAACCAAGCTAAAAATGCAACAAGTAATCAATGTTTTCCTATCCCACAAAAAAATGTGTCCTTAAATAGACGACTGATAAAACAAAGGTTGAGAACCAATGCTAAACAGGATTCGTTTCATCTATTATTATTAATTATTTCAAGGGCACAGTTGGCGATGATTTTGGTACATGGTTCATACACAGACCCATAATTCTTAATAAATTAAATCTACTGATTTATACTGTCAAATATCTTTTTTTTTAAATGAACCTTTTAGCTGCTACATTTTTCCCAGATACAATCCCCAATGACTTTCCCGCAGTGCTGAATCTTTTTTCTTATCATACAAATAGAAGAGCTTCTATGTTACTGATTTTTCATTGTCACCAGAAATACCATGTGAATATGATATTTTATGTGATTTCAGAGTGAAATTCCTGTTAGAAATGAGGAGATAGAAAACACACAAAAAATGAGTGTAACTCCATGCTTATCAACTAAAGGGTTAAAAAAATGTACACTGGGCTCAATTTCCTGTTCATTACCAGTAATAACTTTATTAGCAGTAAGTTAAAAAATACTTTCTTCCCATATTTGGCTGTAAGTGTTATGAATATATATATACTTTTATATATATTACAGCCAAATATGGGAAGAAAGTATTTTTTAACTTACTGCTAATAAAGTTATTATATTGTTATTATATATATATTGTTATTGAATAGTTCTGAAAACATAAATATAACCAACACATAACATGCATATATCATGGTGCTGACATAAAAAAAAACAATGATGGAATGAAACAAATCATGCATTAATAAAGCTCTGCTAAATGTTGATAAAATATCAAAAACATTGCTAAAATAGATCTATAAAACAACAAAGCATTAATTCAAACGTCTTTCTCTCCTGTGTTGATCCTTGACCTCAGTATCTGGAGTATCTCAATATCTGGAGCATCTCAATATCTGGAGTATCTCAATATCTGGAGTATTTCAATATCTGGAGTATTTCAATATCTGGAGTATTTCAATATCTGGAGTATTTCAATATCTGGAGTATTTCAATATCCGGAGTATCTCAATATCTGGAGTATTTCAGTATGGGAAGTATCTTAGTATCTGGAGTGCCTGAATATCCGGAGTATCTCAGTATCTGAATATCTAGAGTATCTTGGTATCTGAATATCTAGAGTATCTTGGTATCTGGATATCTAATGTATCTCTATATCTGAATATCTAGAGTATCTTGGTATCTGGATGTGAGACAACTAGTTTCCTTTCTCAATATATTTCCTCTTCCCTATCATATTAAAAATGAGGGAAATTTAAAAAAAGATTTAAGCCGAGCTTCAATGGCACCGGTGACTATGGGCAGAAGGACATATAGAATTCATTCTGTATGTGTCTTTAAGACAAGGATATGGAAGAGGATTAGACTGCTAGAGAGAGACTGCAGAAGTATAGATTTGCTCTGAAAAAAGTAGATGTGAGTGACTGAGGACTAGGGTGAGAAAGTTGCACAACCAATAAGATATGAGATACCAATAAGACATAACTAGGTTGCATACACTTCACCATCTGCTGAAAAAGATACAATTCTATGGCAATGCACAGATTGCACGTTAACTGCCATTGGTTCAGCTAATTATTAATCACTCAATTTATATTCCCTAACTCAGCAAGAAATATATTCCACTGGGCTGACATGCCTAATAATCGGAATAATATGGTCCTAATGCTTGATTAGAAACACAAAAATAACATGGCCCTAGTGCTTGATTAGAAACACAAAAATAACATGGCCCTAGTGCTTGATTAGAAACATGAACATAACATGGTCCTGGTGCTTGATTATAAACCAACAATTTCATAGCACTAGAAGTATTCTCATAAGTGCTTTCCATTCAAGCCACCATCCAAGAGTATGTAGCTACAATCATAGCAACCATCATGGTCAAACAACCATCTAAGAGTATGTAGCAACAATCATAGCAACCACCATGGTCCAGCAACCATCCAAGAGTATGTAGCAACAATCATAGCAACCATCATGGTCCAGCAACCATCCAAGAGTATGTAGCAACAACCATAGTAACCACCATGGTCCAGAAACCTTCCGAGAGTATATAGATGCAAGGTCCCAGTCAAATGTTGATTATGTGATCTTAGAAATGAGGATATGAAGATTTCTTGAAAGAAGTCAATTTAAAAAGCTGCTTACCTCGAATCAGCAAGAACAGTCCACATTTTTTTGGATTCATCATGAGAATAGGGAAAATAGAACACATTGTAACAACAGACAAGTTGAAGAGAAAGAGAGGTATAGGAAGACAAAGGGAGAAGAAGCTTGACAACCTAGAATTGTGGCATGGGAGAACATGGTTATCGGAAATGATTGACAGCACATGAAAAATAAGGCTGTGGGAGGACATGATAATTAATGCCATATGTGTGAACCATCAGAAGAAGAAGAAGGAAAGAAGTCATAATTTTCTTTCATTTTTATTATTATAAAACAAGCATTATAAATACTTGACTTTGCCAATGCTTCTCAAACTGTAACTCTTAAACACCATTCATTTATGGTTAGAAACCAGCATCGTGGTACATAGGACATTCCTATAAGTGCACATCTTTCATTCTAGCAGCCATTCAAGGATATGTGGACTCAAAGTTCCATTCAAATGTTGATTGTGTGATCTTTCAGAGGACACACTTTCTTCCTTCACCCCTGATCACCCTCATTTCTGTCATCTTTGTATGTGCATGTTGTTACCTCAATCATCATCTTCTTCACTCTGTAGTAAAACTATAACCCTTATTTGGTCAGCCCTATCCGTTTCAGAACTGGTCCTGAAAACCATAGCTTTGCCTACAAATGAATCTGCTCTTTCACTGCCCCTGACCACCGCATGACCAAGGAAATATATACATTTAATATTTTAGACTGTTGTACTCAACCTTTACTTCACCCATGGCTTCCTTCCTTTCAAATTAATTTTTCCTCCATGGCTACCTTGGAAACTAAAAAATAGATCTGTCAGCTTTCCTCGAGATTATTGTTATATATCTTATCAAATTTCCTTTCAATAATTGCCTTTCTGTGGCCTTCCTAGAAAAGCATGGGTCTATGTCCCTTCCTAGAAAAAAATGTGTCTATGTCCCTTCCGATTTCCAAAATTTTCTTCATACCCCCCACCCCCCTCCTGAAAATCACTGTGGTCACAAGTCACAAGATCCATGCTGAGGACCACTGTTGTACATAATCATCTTGTCCATGCACAGCATGGATTAAGGATATGATTAAATAATAGTTAGTTAGTTAGTCATTGGATCATCATCACTGCAAACCGGACACATCCATAATTGCTTCGATCTCTCCCTTAGTGTATCCACTATTACACTTCTGCTGACAGTACCGGTCCTATGCTGGTTGACCATCATTCTTCTGTGGCCTACAAAATGTTCACTTCTATCAAAACCGCATTTCACTCCCTGATCTTTAATCCTGGCCATGATTAAATAATGATGCTATTTAGCACAATATGCCGAAGAAAGCCAGCTTCAACTTGACATCTGAAACATCTTTTAACCAATCTCCCACAGATATGAAGAGTTATTTGTACACTACAGAAGATATATTCACTGGCCAAATGTTATTTCTAACACAGGTAACACAGAAATACAAAGCATAAAGTAGATAATAGCCTACTGTTTGATAATAAACACATATATCAAGAATATTACAACAAACAGTGATACACAAAATAACTACATCTACACATCAAAGGATGAAATGCTTTTAAAGATAAAATAAAGGTAGAGATTTGATACCGTACCCGCTTCATTTGATTTCTCACTGATAACTGTGGTAGGAAAAGCAGACAGTATGGGTTACTTCTCATTGAACATAAATATTAGAGGATTTGAGTGTAACAGAACCTGATTAATCAATACTAAGTAAAATTATTAGATGTTCCTTGTGAAGGTTGTTTATCTTTGTAATGAGAGCATATGGAAGTGTGTTGGGTTTGTGCTGTAATGCATGAGATATAATTTTCAATATCTGATGAATTAGGATATGTTGGGCAATTGGCAGAAATAAAACAATATGTCACTTTCTGGTGAACATCCTGCTGGAATTCTAAAAGAACCATTCTTCTGTTACAAGAGAAATCCAGCAGACATTTTAGAATGAATCTGAAACAAATGTACAACTCCACAGGATGGTAAAATATAATCTCATTTCAATAATCAAATGACAAAATCTTGCAAAGTTTGGATAAGAATGACAACATGATTCCTTGTCAAAAACGATACTATAGGGAACATTCGAGGGAAAAAGAAGCAAAGGTAGACAAATAAAATAATGCACAGAGAACACCAAGGACTGGGCAGATCATGATTTTTCTTCACTTATCTGCATTGCTGAAGGTAGAAATCAATAGAGGACTCAGTGTGCTGATGCGCGCAATGAGGTAAACTTATGTCCCTGATGGGTTATGTGCATATGGTATGATGAATTCTAATCTTCTTCTATTCTCAAACTCCCACTGGTTAGCAGAATATATCCAAAAGAACGGATTGTATTCTCTCATGGTTTGACTTTGACCTTTTCCTTTTGATCTGATACATCTTATTTCAGCATGGCATTTACATCTCCATGGTTTATATAATGGGACAGCCAAACCAAATGCTAACACCACCCCCCCCCCTACCATCTTCATATTTTTTCCCATGCAACATACATGGCAGGTCCCATTGTTGCTATTCTTTTCTCCCCCTTCGATCACAGGAAAACGTGAGTGGGTACATTTTCTATTGTACAAAGCAGTGAATATATTTCTTTTCTTATATTTCTTTTCTTTGTTCGCAGATTTTTTAAATATGTGCTGTTGTACCAGAAAGTTCACAAAGATTTTCACACAGATTTATGTATTCATATGTATCTCTGGATATATGTCTTTGAGTATGAATGTATGTATCTGGTATGTCTTTGTGTGCTGATATATCTGTGTGCATATGTTTCTCTGTATGTGACTATATATCTTTGTTAACTAATACACAGCCCTCATTTGTGTTTCATAACACACTTGATGTATTATTGTTTTCAATACGTTTGTGTTTTCTTTAATTCCCAGGATTTAGGAACAATGATCTCTTGTTTCCAATGTGCAGGGATGGAGGGATGGGAGTTTCCTCCAGAGATTTTACTTAAACCTCCAATTCTCAGTGATATGCAATGTTTTGTTTCATACACAGAAACCAATTATCAGCGATATGCAATGCTTTGAGAAGAAATCTCCTGCTCAGATTGCCTGATATGTCTATATATAGAAGGCATGTTCCACAATTGTGTATGCAGACCATCCAATCACATAAAAGTCTGAAACCATTTGGTAGTAACAATGATGATCATTTCTGACCACACAAACCATATAACTGCATAATTACAACAAGTCTAGAATACTTGACCTGCTCATATTTGATATTTTTTAATTGATTATTGATTGTGATCTAATACCGCTGCACTATAAAAGCAAACACATAGTTGATATGTCTTCCCAAGTACATATCCAAGAGTATTCATAGTGATTGTTCCTGGTGCTCGCTGGTTGAACACATTTCTCATTCTGTTCCTCAGTTACTCACAGCTACCCACGATTACTCTAAATTATCCACAGTTACTCACAGTTACCCACAATTACCCTAAGTTACCCACAATTACCCACAGTTACCCACAATTACCCTAAGTTACCCACAATTACCCACAGTTACTTACGATTACCCACAGTTACCCACAGTTACTTACGATTACCCACAGTTACCCACAATTACCCTAAGTTACCCACAATTACCCACAGTTACTTATGATTACCCACAGTTACCCACAATTACCCTAAGTTACCCACAATTACCCACAGTTACTTACGATTACCCTAAGTTACACACAGTTACCCACGGTTATCCTAAGTTACCCATGATTACCCTCAGTTACCCACAATTACACTAGGTTACCCACAGTTACTCACAGTTACCCATGATTACCCTCAGTTACCAACGATTACAGGTACTCTCAGTTCCCCACAGTTACTCAGTTACCTACAATTACCCTCAGATACAGTTACCCATTCATAGATGTACCACACTGAATTCCAAATTTTCCCAATTGTATATGAGAAATAAATTTCTATCTATTGTCTTTTCTCTACTTTTGCTGTGAGGTATCATAGGGTGGAATGAAGATCGGTTTTCGGGCTATGGCACATTTGGTCATTTGATATACAATAATATTGTAACATGTCAGAATATTGGTAACTCCTTCAATCCACCTTCCTCTTGGTTTTCCTTTATATCTTGTTGTTTCCATTGTCATATTGTATGCTCTTGCTTCTGGCCAATAAGGGTTCATAGTTAAATTTTTTTCAATAACTTTCCCTTTTCTTTTACCAAACTTGACATCATAATTTGTTTTGTTTTTTATGACATACACTTACATTTTTTTTTGTTGTTGACATCTCTGCATCTCTAATGCAGCAACTTTGTTCTTAAATTATCTTCTTAGTGGAGACATAGTTCTGCACCATCCAGAAATGAAAAATATATAGGCACATATAAACCTATATGTCTGTCTGCAAGAGTCAGGTGCAATGATATAACGGATGCATTTGTGGACAATGCTATAGTGTATTGATCAGTGATACGTAGAGACACAACTGAATTCATTATGGCAGTTATAGATAAACTACAAAATAATGCAGAGGAGGCTGGAAGGAGCAATGTACATGTTTAGAGAATGATAGATAATGGGAGTAAAAAAAGGGAGAGGGAAGAAAGCACATCTTCTGTGGAAAGATTAGAAGAATTCACAACTAACTAGGTCATTGAGCTTACACACCCTTTGCTGGCAGATCGAATAATGAGCTCGTTTTATGGGAATGTATGGTTTCCTTGAAGCTGGTTCCTAATCAAGACTCTGTCTTTGTAACATATGTTTTATACATCTCCCGCACTGTTTCATGAATTTTTCTCTCTCTAGTGATGTCTTATACATCTCCAACACTGTTTCATGAATTTTTCTCTCTCTAGTGATGTCTTATACATCTCCAACATTGTTTCATGAATTTTTCTCTCTCTAGTGATGTCTTATACATCTCCAACACTGTTTCATGAATTTTTCTCTCTCTAGTGATGTCTTATACATCTCCCGCACTGTTTCATGAATTTTTCTCTCTCTAGTGATGTCTTATACATCTCCAACACTGTTTCATGAATTTTTCTCTCTCTAGTGATGTCTTATACATCTCCCGCACTGTTTCATGAATTTTTCTCTCTCTAGTGATGTCTTATACATCTCCAACACTGTTTCATGAATTTTTCTCTCTCTGGTGATGTCTTATACATCTCCCGCATGGTTTCATGAATTTTTCTCTCTCTAGTGATGTCTTATACATCTCCAACACTGTTTCATGAATTTTTCTCTCTCTAGTGATGTCTTATACATCTCCCGCACGGTTTCATGAATTTTTCTCTCTCTGGTGATGTCTTATACATATCCAACACTGTTTCATGAATTTTTCTCTCTCTGGTGATGCCAGATTAAATTAAGAATTGATTTTGCGAAATAGCTATGACAAGTTATTTTTTGCATGCATAAAATCGTATGGTTTCACCAGTGCCTGTCAGACCAACCACCATCCCACAGCGAACCCCTAGAAGATGACATGCATATATTGTGAAGAATTTCTTTTGTGGAAGTCCCACAGCACTTCATTTATACAATTGTTTTTTACCCCTATGAGTAGAAGGCTTCTTCTCAAAGCACTGCACATCATTGAGCACCAATCTCCTTAGAGTATTTAATAAAACCTTCAGGAAAACCTTGAAATTACATAAAATAATACAAAAGCTGTATTGCTTGTAATTTCTGTGAATCAAAAGAACAAGGAATTTAAAATGAAATACACTTGACAATTCACTTATGCCTACACTTTGCAAGCTCAGTTGAAGGATGTGACATTTTACTGTATACTTACACCTTGTGTGCCCTGTTGAAGAAAGTGAGAGGAAGGCATGGGTGACCGTGATCTTCGTCTGGACTTTCTTCTTTCCGGGCCCAGCCAGGTTGGAGTACTGCAAAGTGCCAGGAAATCAAAGGAACTGAACTTTGTTTCATGGTCTGGTTCATTTCCACTGTGTGGAGCTGATTCTGCTGTCATATCATCTGATGGGAGAATTAACTCTGGTGGTCCTGTAAAAAATATTTCTAATCTAAGAAAGAGAGGTTGGTCAAGTAGTAAGAGGACTACACAATTACAAATAAAGGTTTTTGTTTGAGCAATATATTCTTCCATTCTTGTACTCAAAATCGACTTGGTAGTAGGATGTGGTTCAGAGAATGTAACAAGCTGTATTCTTCTTCTTCTGCATTTGTTCTCAAACTTCTACAGACTACCAGGATGTAGTACAGAGAACATAATTCATGGTTTACAGCTTGACTGCAACATCTGACACATATAACTTCAGCTTGGCATTTGGATCACTTTGACTGGCCATGATATGGGACTACAAATCCCACCTTCTCTAACCTCCTTAGTCACCTCTTATTACATGCATGACAGGTCACAGTGTTGTTATTATTTGCTCCCCTTTAGAGCCAAGGAAAGATATAGGTGGGAAGTTTTCAAGAGTGTTTGCAATTCTTAGGTGACTGGTTTACTTAATGAGACTGCAATGTCATGAACTGGCCAGTTTTATAAACTGGAGAATCTGTAATAAGTAAGATTGTATAACAATAGTATTTACCTAGAACACAAGTTTGATGAATCTTACTTATGTAGAACACAAGTATGATTACTTATGTAGAACACAAGTATAATGGATGAGTTTTACTTATGTAGAACACAAGTATGATGGATGAGTTTTACTTATGTAGAACACAAGTATGATGGATGAGTTTTACTTATGTAGAACACAAGTATGATGGATGAGTTTTACTTATGTAGAACACAAGTATGATGGATGAGTTTTACTTATGTAGAACACAAGTATGATGAGTTTTACTTATGTAGAACACAAGTATGATGAGTTTTACTTATGTAGAACACAAGTATGATGAGTTTTACTTATGTAGAACACAAGTATGATGAGTTTTACTTATGTAGAACACAAGTATGATGAGTTTTACTTATGTAGAACACAAGTATGATGGATGAATTTTACTTATGTAGAACACAAGTATGATGGATGAGTTTTACTTATGTAGAACACAAGTATGATGAGTTTTACTTATGTAGAACACAAGTATGATGAGTTTTACTTATGTAGAACACAAGTATGATGGATGAGTTTTACGATGAACATACAGACTATCACGACTATAGGTTATTGGTACGAAAAAATACAAATCACAGTATACAAGATCTTTTCAAGATTTCAACCTTAAAGTCTTTTTCTAGAAAATACAAAATAAATGATCAAAACAAGAGTACCCTTCTAATACAAACTGGAGAAACTATATCTAACCTTTGTGTACTTGTTTTCTGTCCCCACTTTTCTCATGTTTGGAATGAGCTGACCTTGACCTCTTCCCCTTGGTGTCTTTTTTGTCAGAATTTTTTATGGTGTGGTCAATATCAAAGAATCCTGCAAATAAAAATTAAGTACTAAATATAACAACTAAATATAACAACTAAATATAACAACTAAATATAACACCTAAATATAACAACTAAATATAACAACTAAATATAACAACTAAATATAACAACTAAATATAACAACTAATTATAACAACTAAATATAACAACTAAATATAACAACTAAATATAACAACTAAATATAACAACTAAATATAACAACTAAATATAACAACAAAATATAACAACTAAATATAACATGTTACAATCGTGTGGAATGTAGGAAGAGAGCATCACCTATGGCTTGTTGATTCTGAGGTGCAAGCATTGATCAGTGAGAATTACAATGATGGTGATGTGATTATCTACACTGGTGGTTCTTTTGTTAGATGTGTGCATAGTTCAGGGGTCACAGTGCAGTGTGTTGGGAAGATTATTAGAGAGTGGAGCTTTTTGCTGTAAATACAAGTGGCATCCATCTATTGTCTTTTCTCTAATTTCTATTACTTTAAGTCATTGCAAGATTGAATAACGATCGGTTTTCAGGCTATGATACGCTTGGTCGCTAGATAGGCGGTAATATTGTGATGTTTTAGTATGTTGGTAACTCCTTCAATCCACCTTCTTCTTGGTCTTTCTCTGCATCTTGCTGTTTCCATTTTCACATTGTATGCTCTAGCTACTGGCCAATAAGAATGCATCCTCATTAAGTGACTGATCCATTTAAGATAAATAGCATGACAATGGAAATTATGTCGGTGAACAGGGTCTCGAACTAGATGGGCTTACAGAATGCAATTCATGTTTGCATTCTCAGCAACTCAATGAGCATGATCAGGAAAATATAAGTGAGCTGTATTCATGAACAGAGGCTTGACGCTGTATTCATGAACAGAGGCTTGATGCTGTATTCATGAACATAGGCTTGATGTTGTATTCATAAACAGAGGCTTAATGCTGTATTCATTAACAGAGGCTTAATGCTGTATTCATGAACAGAGGCTTAGTGCTGTATTCATGAACAGAGGCTTAATGCTGTATTCATGAACATAGGCTTGATGTTGTATTCATGAACAGAGGCTTAATGCTGTATTCATGAACAGAGGCTTAATGCTGTATTCATGAACAGAGGCTTGATGCTGTATTCAGGAACAGAGGCTTGATGCTGTGGGAAGGTCAAAGTTGGAAGTTGATGCTGTGGGGAGGTCAAAGTTGGAAGTTGATGCTGTGGGGAGGTCAAAGTTGGAAATTGATGCTGTGGGAAGGTCAAAGTTGGAAATTGATGCTGTGGGGAGGTCAAAGTTGGAAATTGATGCTGTAGGGAGGTCAAAGTTGGAATTTGTCACATTTACTTTTCTATCTGGTCATGTGGGTGTTCATAACAATGAGAGAGCAGATAGATTTGTAGGTTCTACCACCATATTGAATGGTAGATTATATAATATTATTACATTACTATAGTATTTATCGTTTGTTCCCTATGACAGGGTGTAAAGTGTTACTTTGAAATCCAGATGAGCATTTATCTGGTATATTTTATCACTGGGAGATTTTCCAGAGTGTTTGCAAGTCTTAGGTGGCTGTTTTACTTAATGAGACTGGTAGAGTGTAATGTCATGAGCTGGCCAGTCTGTAATAAGTGAGACTGCTGTGACACTGTATAACAATAGTACTTTCCTAGAACACAAGTTCCTAGTACTTTCCTAGAACACAAGTTCCTAGTACTTTCCTAGAACACAAGTTCCTAGTACTTTCCTAGAACACAAGTTCCTAGTACTTTCCTAGAACACAAGTTCCTAGTACTTTCCTAGAACACAAGTTTGATGAATTTTACAACGAACATACAAACTATAGGTTATTGGCACACAAAAATACAAGTTACAGCATACAAGACATTTTCAAGTTTTCAACCGTAAAGTCTTTTTTCAAGAAAATACACACAAAAAAACAGTAAATTCAAAATACTTTTGTTATAGTGTCATTACTGTTTGTTCACTGTTTGTTTTATATTTTCTTAAAAAAAGACTTTAATGTTAAAACCTTGAAAATGTTTGCATACTGTTATTTGTATTTTTCCATACCAATACCCTATATTCTGATAGTATATGCATTCATCAAACTTGTGCTATATGTAAGTACTATTGTTTACTCTGGACAGAATTTTGTTGTGACGTTATTACAATCTCAAGGAATGATGCAGATAAATGGTTGATTCCCTCCCAGCAGTTCAAGTATGGGTCTTCATCGTGCTCCATCTCAGTGAAGATCAGGGAGTGGGGGTCAACCCTCTGACCATCCTTTTTAGTAGCTTCTTATGATTTGCATGACAGGTGGCAGTGTTACTATTCTTTTTTGCTCCTATTTTGAGCCGCGGCAACATGCGAGCACACATAAACAGGTAAGTATATATTACAAATAGGTGAAAACAGCACACATAAACAGGTAAGTATATATTACAAATAGGTGAAAACAGCACACATGAACAGGTAAGTATATATTACAAATAGGTGAAAACAGCACACATGAACAGGTAATTTATGTAGATCTTCATATATGAGAGTGTTTCAAATGAAAACTTGTGAAATTGTGGCAGACTTCTAGGTGATGGGGAATACTAGATATGCCATTACTGCAGATTGGTAAACAAAGAGGACAGAAGAATGATGAGATGATTGGTAAACAAAGCTGACAGAAGAATGATGAGATAATTGGTAAACAAAGCTGACAGATGAATGATGAGATAATTGGTAAACAAAGAGGACAGATGAATGATGAGATAATTGGTAAACAAAGAGGACAGAAGAATGATGAGATAATTGGTAAACAAAGCTGACAGATGAATGATGAGATAATTGGTAAACAAAGAGGACAGAAGAATGATGAGATAATTGGTAAACAAAGCTGACAGAAGAATGATGAGATAATTGGTAAACAAAGCTGACAGATGAATGATGAGATAATTGGTAAACAAAGCTGACAGATGAATGATGAGATTGATGAATTGACCAAGAAATGCGTTATGTGCCTCTGGCAGGATGTGATAATGCTGGGATACTGGTGCACTAGAATGCCTCCGTTCAGGAAGTAAAGATGCATCCATACACCCTCCCTTACTCAACCATGTCTTTGAGGCAACCTTAGATTAGTCAGGATGTCACCTCAATTAACAATTGAAAACAACCTGTGCATTTGTCAGAAATGCTATGGGCTGTCAAGAGCTACCAGCTCTCAGCAAAATGGATTATTTCATAATCTGTCTTTTAATGTTTTAATTTGAAGAAGCCTAGTAATTACAAAAGGCAAAACAACACACAAAGAGGCATTTACTTACTGCAAACAGATGACAACAGAACATAAACCAGCAACTTTATAATACACATGTTTGATGGTAACGCATAAACAAGAAATTATAGGTTCTCAATAGATAACAGTAGCATACCTTGCTGCTGCCGTTTTTTGTCGAGAATCATGTTGAACATGGCTGACAATTCATCTGACTTATTTTCTGCAACCTTCTGCTCCAGAATATCTCTCCTCATGCTTAGAGCAGTGGCGAGTTCATCGTAAGTCTGAAAACATATCATGTGATTCACAGATATAGCTTGCATGTCTGGAGGAATATTGATATCAATATTTTCATAACTAATATGATAATTATCATAATATCTGAAAATCATATGATAATCTGAAAAATATAAATTGTGGAATAGTTATTAGAGAAGTGTTCTGTGCATTGGCTTCCAAGTTCTAGAGTCTACAATATGATTCCAAGTTCAGCAGGAATATTTCCTACTCCGAAAAGCTCTCAGTTTGACATATTCAGGAAACGGGTACCATGCAGGAGACAGTGGTCATGATGATGACATCAGCACTTCTAGCATGCACATATAAATACTATGATACTATTTTTTTATGTACTTCGATATTACTTTTTGAGTGCACTTATCCTCAAAGCAGCCAATTTGTTTTTTATCTCCCCTTTCCACTTTTTGTCCACAAATGTACGTATATATAAATATATAAGCCATATATATATGTTGAGTACTTGAAAAAGTTGTATTATATATGCTACTTCTGAAAACTGTTTTGGTCACAACGAGAATTAACAAATATAAGTGACTGTTTTCATGGCAAGTAATCTTTTATTGTTCTACTTATCTCTTAAATATGAGAACTATGAACTTCACAGATAAAAATATTAAGAACTGTTAATATACAGTTATACACTGTCTCTTAATTCTGGGGAAAATGTCCTTCTTTTGTTTATTGCTATTTATGTATTTTTTACATTGATAGACATCCAGAAACAACAAGTTAAATGGTACGGCCACATAACCAGACAGAAAGAGCAAAGTATTATCCAAAAAACCCTTAACAAATGATACAAAAACAGACGACCTATTGGACGCCCTCGTAAAAGGTGGATAGATAGTGTATTAGAGATATTCAGAAATATAACAGCAGAAGAGGCAAATAGAAGGGCTAAAGACCATAAACTCACTCTCCCATCAACACCGAAAGGTATATGAGGACAGACAGAAGAAGAAGAAGAAGAAGATAGTTAGACTTTAACAGTAAGATTTGAAGATTTGTACTTTATATAGTATTTCTGCTTAATTCTGAGATCAGTGCAGAACAGGATATAATATTATTCTAAAGCACCATTTTAACGGAATAAACCAATTTCACCATATAATTACTTCATGTAAGGTTGTAGTGACTTAATTACTAGAATCCTGGCCTCAAATATGTTTTGATGGTTCTACAGCTCTGATAAAACCAATTTGGACTAACAACTATGGTTGAAAGGGTGTAAAACCAAACCCATATAATTAAATCTTGACTGGATTACCAGAACTTCAATATATTTAAAAATTAGTACGATCATAATCATAATTTTCAGGATTATTAAAAAATCTATACTATAACATTATTAGGTGCATATTGAGTTTCTCAACTATCGAGTACTTCTGTGTCTGGACTTGAACCACATTCTGACAAATTTACCAAAGTCAGAGGAAGGTTATCAAATACAGATGTGAGGACAGATATCAGAGTAATGTAAGGAATAGCATTTAGTTTCTGTTATCAAGTACCAATGGTGGGTACAAGTCCTCCAGTTCACAAGAAAACACAACAATAACATCAGAAGGACTATGGAAGAGGGAAAAAAAGAAAGAGAAACCCTTATACTAACACATATAACTTGTATAATATGAACTCATTTCTACCTCACAGGTGGAAAACAATTTTAAAAAACCAACTGCAATCTACACTAATTCATTCATTTTTCTTTTGCGCTGAAGTTAGCGCATAGGGCAGAGATCAGATCTCTCCAATTCTGTCTGTTCAAAGCTATTCTGTGCAGTTCTTGAATAGTATGAATATTGGTTGTTTTACTTTCTCTAAGTATTGTTCTTCTGTTTCTTTTGGTCTACCCCTTGCTCTTTTGCCTGTAGATATCCATTCAAGAGATTGGTGGTGTATTCTGTTGGTGTCTGCGTGTAGGACATGTCCAATGTAGGACCAACGGCGTTTTCTGATAACATATGTGATGAAATTTTGATGTGTCTCTTCTCTGATTTTATCATTCGATTTGAATTCACTCCAATGGGTGTTAGTTATCATACGAAGACATTTGTTCTCGAAACTCAGTAATTACTTTTCTGAAGATAAAGAGCTTTTCCAGCTCTCACATCCATATGATAGCACCGGAATAACGCAGGAATTAAATAAGCGCATTTTCGTGCGTGTGCTGATTGACTTTGACCTCCAGATATTAGACAGTCTGTTAAAGGCACTTGATGCTAGTTCAATGCGAGTTGTAATTTCTGTCATGACATCATCGTTGAGTGTTAATTTGCTTCCTAGATAGGAGATTTGTGTACCTTTTCAAGTTGTTCATTTAAAGTAGGTGAATTGGTGAAGTCCTTAATTTTATTTTTTGATGAGTTGATTTGGAGACCTATTTGTCCTGAACTGACTTCTGTTACACGAATTGATCTGGACTTTACGATGTTAGTTGATTAATCCAAACTCTATATATTGGTTGTAAAAAATTCTGATTAACAATATTGGGTTATAGTTCCTAGTACAAGAGATACTTTTTACTTATCCAATGAAACAGTTTAACATGTACTATTTAAATGTGTACTAAGTTTGCTACTTTAGAACAGGTATTTTGGTGCTTGTGAGCACCTTGGTGCTCTAATAAGGACGTGTGCTTGCATCATGTGATTTGAGAAGTGCTCTCAAGCACCAACAATTACATATAAAAGTAAAGGTAGGTCCCTTGGCAGCAAGCTGTCATCAGGATGAAGATAACTCTTCATGTACTATGTTGCAGAAACTATTAGGAAGGGCGGCCGGTTTCCTTCCTTGCTGTCTTTACCTCTCCTAACTAATGCATCAGTTGATGGTATATTAAACCATCTTCTGACATTTCCTGCAGTTTTGTTTGTTTCCAAGCGTATTGTTATTGTCTTTCCTTTTGAACTAGTCAACATTACAGAGAGGAGGTTAGTGCAAATGGAGAAGGCAATTTCTGAATAAAAATTGCCCGGGCAATCAATCGTAAATGAAATTTTGAGGGCTTCATAGTTCATTTGAAATTTTACACTGGCTTGCTTCCTGACCATCTGTAAAGAGGCAAAGCTCCATAATCAAAACGGAAGATTGAAAACATTAGCATCCAATGATGTTGCTAAATTAGTAAATAATATTTTTTTAAAGTCCTGCTGCTTATTGTTAATTTTGTTGCAGCTGTTGAAATGTTATCTTTAAACTAGAACATGTCAGAGAGAGCAGTGTTGAAATGTTATCTTTAAACTAGAACATGTCAGAGGGAGCAGTGTTGAAATGTTATCTTTAAACTAGAACATGTCAGAGGGAGCAGTGTTGAAATGTTATCTTTAAACTAGAACATATCAGAGAGAGCAGTGTTGAAATGTTATCTTTAAACTATAACATGTCAGAGGGAACAGTGTTGAAATGTTATCTTCAAACCAGAACATGTCAAACAGAAGGAACCATGTTGAAAATAAAACTTAATTTAAGCGCGTCTGTGATGCAAAAGTACAGAGTTCGATCCCCACCACAGGCAATTGTGCATCCAGACCATTCAGAGGCAATAGCAAACTACTGAGCATATTTATGTTGCCTAGAAAATCCCTACTGTCAAAAAATGCTGCGTTGATGGCTATGTCCTGAATAGGTTACACTACCAATTATTTATACTGTATACATCGACTTTCTGTTATTACATACATATTTTGTTGGTCTGGACTAAGTTATTATAATGGCACTTGGCTGTATGCCTAAATAAGAAGCAAACATAGTCACCAAAGCACATGTGAGTTATATGAATAAACAATTCATGTTAATGAGAAAGTTACAACATTTCAAAGCAAAAGCAAGCTTACTAAATACAATCAAAAACTGAAGAAAGAAGTTACTTCAAGTTCATATCAACAATTATATGAAAATATATACAAATCTAAAAGCTGACATAATTATGCTTAAATATAGTTTATTTAAACATGCTTTTAGTGTGCTTTGCTTCAATCTAGTTAACTCCATAGATGCAAATTTTAACAAATCAGCTAACATTATCTAATCATGCTGTTTGCATGGCTATCTATTGCAGATCATCTATACTAGTAGATTTATTAGCAATACTTGCATGCTCTCTATAAATGTGTTGAACTTGATCAATGTCAGACAGGCCTTTTTGTAAGTGAAATATTACCATTAAAAATAATAATAATAATAATCTAAGTAATAGGGACTAGTCAATGGTAAAAAATTGTTAAAGTCATGATCGATAAAGGATATACATTTTTTTTTCATTTACAAGTTAGCAGGATGTAGTCTAGAGACAGGAATGTATTTTTCATAGTTTAAGCTTCAGCTTGGATGCAATATCTGGAAATTTTAGTTTGACACATCCAATGCATTTTAAACTTTACATGCGATAGGGTAGCCAACTCCATGTTCAGCCATCCTTAGACATCTTTAAGTACAAGTATGTCAGGTAAATGTTAATATTCTTTGCTTCCCTCTCATTACAAACTTCATTACACCCAGACTGGGAACACATTGTAATGTAACATATTTTATGTAACTAAAATGAGTAGTATGTAATAAGCATCAAGATAGATGCATTTATCTTCCCAGATGTGTTCCTTTAACCATTTTCTGATGTCAAATAAAATCAAAAATGAAATCAACATCTAGATATGTCACATTTACCTTTTCAAATTTGTTCTGGTACCCATTTTTCTTGATGGCAAATGTAATCAGCATCAAGAAAGCATCAACAATTTACCTTTCCACTTTTGTTCTGCTACTAATTTCCTGATGCTAGATTGACCTGGAAGCCATGTTTAGCTGTGAAACATTCCAGCTTAACTAAGAATAGAACACTGTACACAAAGGCTTGGATGGTGACACACTCACTACCAGCTACACTGTTGTAGCTACTCTTAATTTCTGCTTGTTACTGGAGCATGTTTCAAACATCTTAAACTGTTATTTCAGAACATCCCTTTAATTTACATGTTTCAAACATTTTAAACTGTTATTTCAGAACATCTCCTAATTTACATGTTTCAAACATCTTAAACTGTTATTTCAGAACATCTCTCTAATTTACATGTTTCAAACATCTTAAACTGTTATTTCAGAACATCTCTTTAATTTATTTTTAAACATCTTAAACTGTTATTTCAGAACATCTCCTAATTTACATATTTCAAACATCTTAAACTGTTATTTCAGAACATCCCTCTAATTTGTTATTTCAGAACATCACTCTACATGTTTCAAACATCTTAAACTGTTATTTCAGAACATCTCTCTAATTTATATACCATATTCAGATGATTCTCAAGACTGAATTGTCTTAATGACATGTACACACTATTTAATATGTACTTTGTTCCCTTCTCCATTGCCAAACAGACAATACTCTTCATGAGCTCGCATGAAAAGAGGATTTTGAGATACACAAACATGAGTTAATATTGACACTGCACAGATTGGAAGTGAGGATATGTGTGGCCTGCAGAGAAACCTAGCTAAAATTTTAAAAAAAAACCATACCTAATATCTTCTCCTCACCTGCTACTGATAACAGATATGCTTAGAGCCTGTGAGCATCATTAAAGTGATGAACATGGCTGAGCCATTGTCACCTGTCTTGTTAGGGAAATATTGTCAAGTATAAACTGTCTTACTTGGAAACTATTGTGAAGTGTCAACTGTCTTGTTTAGGAATTATTGTGATACTTTAATGCCTCTATGGGCTGAGTTTTAAAGTAAAGACTTATCCTCAATAATGCAGGGTCTTAAGCCGTTTGGATCAGCATACTAGAACTTACAGCAACTGTGTATTCTTGGAGCCCAAATGTGGAGCAAAAAACAGCAACATTGTGATCTAACACACATGCTGCAAGAGGTGACTAAGAAGATTCTGGGGTTGCTTGGCTGTGCCATCCCATAGGTCAAAATGACCCAAAATGAATGCTGAAATCAGATATGCCTAGCAAAAAGGTGCAGATATTGGAGCACAGTTGTAAACCATCACAAAACACATTCTTTTCTCTGGACTATATATTTATAAACAGAACAAGAGTGTGAGAATGAAAACCAAATAAGTGATAAGGGTACTACTATTCCTCCTCCAATTGGTAGTCATGGTAACATGTGTGAGAATGAAAACCAAATAAGTGTTAAGGGTACTACTATTCCTCCTCAAGTTGGTAGTCATGGTAACAGGAGCTTCACTGAAGTCTAGATTAGCAAGTAAGAATTTAAGATGGAAAGTAAACAGGGTCTCAAAACTATTACGCTGAAAATACATTTTGCTCGCCCATCATGATGATGATAATTTGTTACATCCAGTTTATGATTTCAATTAGAGTTATGTCCTTGACTATGAGGATGTATGTAGCTGAAATTCCCTATGGTGAGCCCCAAAGATCCGTAGACAGTTTTGGCAGGATATAATCATTTTGATGGTGTTTTATCTTCCCTTAAATTTTAGCTAGTCTCCATTTTTGAGCTGCTGCATTTTTCTTCTTTTTTTTCAAAGTGTTTTGTGACTCTTTGTTATTTGCAGAATGTCATGCAGCTCTGTTTTGTACATCTTCCAATGTATCATGGTATAAGCCAAAGGTTTTCAGTGAGATCTTTAACAAGTCTGTGTAGCACTTCTTTTAGCCACAGTGAGAGCACATGTCCATTTGCATGTCACCATAGATAAGTATTTTTGTAGACTGATCTCTCACACATACTTCTTCTTCTGCATTCAGGAATCTTTTAGTCTTGCTATATCTTCAGGCCAGTTGTCAGGATGAAGCTCCAGTCTTCTCTAGGTCAGAGCAGCTGCCTCAAAGTGTTTGCCTCAGTTCAGTTCATTGTGGCCATGTCTTGTCTCACAGTTCTTTGTAATCTGGACCGCCTTGGAGTATGTGTTCAGAGGTTTGTACACCTGTTCCACATCGACATTCATTTGCATGGACCACGCTGAACTGGTACAGGGGACTCTGTAGCCTGCAGTGATGAGTTCTAAATCAAAATATGATGGTCTGTTGTTGCCTATGAAGTTTATGTATGGGGTCTGGTTTCGAGTCAAGTCATACATACTAATTCCAGCTGAAAATAAATATGGCAACAGAAAGTCAAATCTATTGCAGCCCTGCTAAGATAGATGTAAGAAATGCATTTTCAGAAAAAATATAGAAAATAAGAGTATAACCAAAATATTTGAGAATTTTTTCAACCCTTTTAAAATGTTTCTACTACTTACTATATTGTAATAGTCTTCTATTCTGGCATTTAAACACAGGAGACTCACAAAAGGTATACAAAGATTTAAATTGTCTAAACCATTTAAGTGATGAGGTTTGAAACAGTTCCAGAATAATAATGAATTTTCAAAGCCAATGATTGAACAAATTATGTATTAAGCCAATGAATGATGTAACAAATTATGTATTAAGCCAATAAATGATTGAACAAATTATGTATAAGTCAATAAATGATTGAACAAATTATGTATAAGTCAATAAATGATTGAACAAATTATGTATTAAGTCAATAAATGATTGAACAAATTATGTATTAAGTCAATAAATGATTGAACAAATTATGTATTAAGTCAATAAATGATTGAACAAATTATGTATTAAGTCAATAAATCATTTCATTTTCTGTTAATTGTATTAACTCAATGTAAACAGACTAGAAAACTATAATTTTTACATGCTTCTTTTAAGAGACTATACTGGAAAGCCAGTAAAAATTGTAGAAGACTAAAAGCCACTTCAAGTAGCATCTGGTATTTTAACAGCTCATACATAAGCAACATCACATAAAGCACAGTGCTATATAGAAATTCACTTATTCTAATGTGTACACATATAACAAGGAAACTGGTGTGAAATGGTCTACAAATAGAAATATATATATATATATATATAAAGATGCAAACTAGAATTTAAAATACAGTATGTTTTGCTGTAAAAAGTTTAACCTCTCAGTGTGGACATAGTTGGTTTTAATTTTCTTTCCAGTTATGGGCAACCCTGAAGCAGGTGCACCATTGGGAGCATTATCTTTAGATACAGAGTTTAGATTGTTGTATAAGATAGTTTTTCTTCTGTATTCCCATGGTTCTAAGATAATTGAAAGTAAAAGAAAGGTGGCTAAACAGCAAGGTTCTCTAGAAAATTACAATATTTTGGTCATATCATATGATGTGACAGATAAGAAGACTTTAATGGAAGGATGATATCAGCAACAAAATATCAGTTGGCCATGCTGAAGATGTGTGCAAGATATCGAAGACCCCCCCTGAACAGAAAGAAGCAGGAAGATTTGCTCAAGATTAGCAGGAATTTTGAAAAGCTGCAATGACTACAACATTCTATCCAGAATATGATGCCTGATGATCTCCTTTCAGGGTCTGAAAGGCAAACACAGAATAGCAATATTGTGACCTGCAGCATTATTGTGACCTGTAGCAATATTGTGACCTGCAGCAATATTGTGACCTGCAGCAATATTGTGACCTGCAGCATTATTGTGACCTGTAGCAATATTGTGGTCTAAAAGGCAAGCATAGAATAGCAATATTGTGACCCGTCATGTAAAAGATGATATTCTTTCTCCTTCGTTCATTTTTAAACTCCTGTATATTAGCAGCTTATGGTTCCAGAGAACAGAATGCATTGTGTCATTGTTTACAGTTTATCTGCAATATCTGCATTTTTTGGCCTGACACATCCAACATCAACATGGCTTTAATTCTTCTGGGTCATTGATCCTCTTGGGATGAGATAAAAAAACTCCATTTTAAAACGTTTCTTCGTTTCCTCTTGCGACATGTATAGCAGGTAATACTGTCGTTATTCTTGCTCCCCTTTTGGGCCTTACAACACATGAACGGCCAACTTTGAAGAATTAGACAAAACATTAGTTATTCCATCCTGTAAATGGTCAAAGTAATAACATGCTGAAAACTATATACTGAAGTTGGATCTGTTGGACCAAAAGTTTCAATTGCAAGAAGAAAAAACCCATGACATGATGCATTCTATTCTATGGACAACATAATGTTAACTAGCTGACGTCTAAGATAAAATTAGCACCAATAAGATAAAACTGAGTATGGGTGAAAGGAAACTATATGAAGGCTATCACCTTGACCTGGAGAAGATTGCAGACTATGTCAAAAACTGAGTATGGGTGAAATTAAATTATATGAAGGCTATCACCTTGACCATAAGATTGCAGACTATTTTCTTGTGATGAGCTTCGTAATCTAAAATGATAAATGATCTCAATCATATATCTATGTGGTTTCTTTTGAGGGTTTATCTCGTAGAAGTCTTACAGTAAAGCATACCTCAAACATAAGAATGCTAAATGATATTCCAAGATGGAAGCCAACCTTTTCTCTGTGATAAAACTGTTACAAGTGTATATTATAGATAAATTGTGTAATCAGACACATTATTTTGTTCTGAATTTCATGTCAAAATCTCTTGAAAATGAACATTTTTTTTTATTAACAGCAGTTTGGTGAAGTTAATCTAGGTATAGGCCTATTAAATCAATAGTTTATTTATAAAGTCTATATTTAATCTTATTCAGAAGTATAAAAATTAATGAAAAACTTGGCTTCATCTTATGAACAAAGTGTAATGAAAAATTATGCATGAATTACCTCCTCTTCTTCAAGACTACTGACGGAATCTTGTATCTTAACAGGAATACATCACAGAGATGGGGAATGTTGAACATATTCAAGTATTATGTTGAAACAACATTCAGATAATCTATAACATAAGTACATACCACATATTCTACATCTTTGAAAATGTAATATAATATTGAATTTGTATGAAATAACTGTGCGTGTATATATTGTGCATACTTTCATTTGGCTACATTAAAATGTCAATTCATTTTAGTTTAGACAACCTACATTATTTAACTCTAGGCAGACTCATATGTGCTCAGTCTCTTTCAGCAGGTCTTTAAGTTTTGTATGATTTCTTCTAGATTCAGGTTTGTGGTCATGTTGGCCTTAAGGTCTGTTGCCAAGCAGCAGTGCACTGTTGTTTCAGGCTAGTAGACATCCTACAGTTCTGTTTCTTCTGACCATGTCTTTCAGCATGGGCCATTGTAAGCTGGACAGTCCTAAAGTATGTGTGCAAGGGTCTTGATTTCAGTTCTATATTCTTTTATAGTCTTTGTTGGATATGGTTTCATTCATGATGTTTCATCCAAAGTGAATTGGTTTCATTCATGATGTTCAATCCAAAGTGAATTTCCTAGTAAAATGATGAATACTTGCATGGTTCGGACATTTATAAAGACATGATTCTCTGTCAAAAGCAATATTGCAGGTTTCATTTGAAGGTGGAAAAATAGAGAAGGCCAAAGAAAGTCATGGCTAGACAATATCAAAAACAGGTCCAGATATTTTCACAATCGACCACATCACTGAGGATAGATTCTGCTGGAGGAATGTGTGTACTGACACACCAATGTGGTACCTTGACAGGTTATGGATGGATACCTACATGGAGCCTTGGCCTTAGCATAAGGTCAAATTGAGTCAAACTATCTTCTGGGAGTTGACAAAGCTGTAGAAAATCTCCCCATATAAAAGAATCCCTTATAAAAACTAATATTAAATAAGATGTGCTGAAGTTGGTGATGTATAAAAGATATCTGTTAAGTTCACAATGTATCAAGGAAATGTGTTGAAGTTGATGATGTATAAAGGAGATTTATTGAAGTTGATTATGTATAAAGGAGATGTGTTGAAGTTAATGATGTATGAAGGAGATGTGTTGAAGTTGATTATGTATAAAGGAGATGTGTTGAAATTAATGATGTATAAAGGAGATGTGTTGAAGTTGATTATGTATAAAGGAGATGTGTTGAAGTTGATTATGTATAAAGGAGATGAGTGGAAGGTGATGATGTATAAAGAAGATGTATTGAAGTTTAAAATGTATAAAGAAGATGTATTGAAGTTTAAAATGTATAAAGGAGATAGAGATGACAATGTATAAAGGAGATGTATTGAAGTTGATGATGTGTAAAGGATATGTGTTGAAGTTAATGATGTATAGAGGAGATGTGTTGAAGTTGATGATGTATAAAGGATATGTATTGAAGTTGATGATATATAAAGGAGATATGTTGAAGTTGATGATATATAAAGGAGATGTGTTGAATTGATGATATATAAAGGAGATGTGTTGAAGTTGATGATATATAAAGGAGATGTGTTGAAGTTGATGATGTATAAAGGAGATGTAAAAATAGGCACCCAATAGTAGAAAAAGGTATTAAACATAGCACATGTAAAGATCCTGTTTCACAGGAAAACCAGAACTATAAGCTTGCATTCCCAACATCTGCTAGGGGGAACAAAGCATAGTTCTCTATATGGGAGTTCTCTGTATGAAAACTATATGAGAGTACTCTGTACGCAAACTATGTGTGATTTCCATCCCAGTATCTGATTGTACAATTCACATTTGAAAAATACATGTTTTTCATCTACAACCAGCTCCTGTATTGATCCTGATCAGGAAACTGGTATCAGAAAAAAATTGGAATAACAAAAGCAGATGTTATGATTCTCACCACATCACACCTAGTGACCCTTTAGTCTCAGAAAAATACAGAAAACACTGTATTTTCTACACACCTCAAATGATGTTTAACTTACATGTATTTTTTATTGTTGCAATTTTCCTCTTTCCCTTTCTATTTCATTCAGCAGCCACCACGATAAATAATTTTCCTTAGTCCTTTCTTTCAACATTCAATAACAATCACGTGCCATGTTGAATGGCTTAGACGATCATGTTTCTCCACCACTCTGTCTCTTGTGTTGTCAATAAGCTCAGTTGATGAACTTGTACCGTGCCACAATACTAATCCATCTAGCAACTTCTCTCTTTGTCGTCCCCTGTCTCTTCTCCCCTTTATCTTTCCAGTGGTTATTAAGTGTTCAAGCTGTGTTCTTCTCAGCACATGCCCTAGAAAATTTGATTGTCTGCCCCTAATGTTTGATATGATTGATATTTTTACGCCAGCATCAATGAGAACATCTGCATTAGTTTTCTTAGCTGCCCATGGTATTTTCATAATTCTCATAAACCACATCTCTGTAGCCTCCAGTTTGTTTTGAATTTTTTGGGTTAACTGTCCATGCTTCACATCCATAAAAAAGAATTGCACTGCAGGTAATAGCTTTTCTATTCTGTGCTTCCCTTTCAGATCCCAATGATAATCATTGAGCTTCTATCTAATTTCATACAATAGGTTATCATTTCTGAAGCTCTGTAAAGGTTCCAATAGCACTTTTCAGTCATTGAGTGTACCTACAGATATATATCTTTGATGGTAGTTGTTTTTGTTCTGTGCAAGTGGGGATTCTAAACCACTAGAAAGAAAGCATTTCTGCTGATCATTATTATAATGATTACACATATGTTTGACCTGTCCTCGCAGTGGGCATTTTTGGTATATGTCCATTTCCAGTATCAATGTCACATTATTTGTCATTGACCATGTCATCATCATGGAAAATATCTTGAAGAGATCTTAGCATAGGCCCCTATGTCAACCATAATAATAGTCTTAACAATCTTGTAGTTGGGTTACATGTTACGTCATTAACCTGCCAACTTCCAGAAGGATCATTGTATACTGCAGACCAAATAACATTCGGTTTTTTACACCCCTAACATCTATATAAACAATAATACCCATTAAAGTCGAAGGGATGCCATACTGGAATCAGCACACAAAAAACCCACCAAACACCTATGTCTTTAGCAATTCGGATGAGTGTAGAAAAAAATATATTCCTTGATGTCAAGCCAGGATTTTATTTTCCCATCTTTTTTCTTTTCCATCTAGACAGTTCATAGTAACATAGTTTTAGAAAGTGAGTCGTGTCTCATACATTCAAACCAAACAATTTTGCTGATACGTCAATGTATCATTTCAATGGATAGAATTTACTCGGTGGTGCCCAATTCCTCCCCAAAACTTAGTTTATTGTAAGCAGAGAAACACAGCTCTTATTCTACGCCATTTTACAGAAATGTACACAGCAAATTATCATTACAGATGTATTTATTAAAATCTGGGTATAATTAATAAAAATTGTAGCAAATATTATTAGTTGATAGGCATGGATGCTTTCAGCTGCATATTTTTGACAAAATGTTTTAACATATAATTTCAAAGCTAGAAAAATCAAACGCATTTAAAATGCTCAATGTCACTGCATTCAGATAATAGATACACTGCCTATTTTCATATGTTGAAAGTGTCAGTTCTAAACCTTTTTCAAAATAATTCTGAAGCAATTATGAATGTCTCACTAATTTAAACTGTCACAATAGCTCTGAAGCAATTATGAATGTCTCATTAATTTAAACTGTTTGGTGATCATTTGGGGGGGGGGGGCGTAGGTGCTTTTGTTGCTAGTTATGAATTGACATCACTGCTAAAAATTGTAAAATAAAAACAGGCACAGACTTGGAAATATGTAGATGGAACAAAATATGCATGGACATTAAATCTGTGAAGATGGTACAAAACAGACACAGATTTGGATATCTGTGTAGATGATACAAACAGACACAGACTTAGATATCTGTGTAGATGGTACAAAACAGACACAGATTTGGATATCTGTGTAGATGGTACAAAACAGACACAGATTTGGATATCTGTGTAGATGATACAAAACAGACACAGATTTGGATATCTGTGTAGATGATACAAAACAGACACAGATTTGGATATCTGTGTAGATGGTACAAAACAGACACAGATTTGGATATCTGTGTAGATGATACAAAACAGACAGTCTTGAAAATATGCGTAGAGTGTACAAAACAGACACATAATTGAAAATCTGAGTAGAGGTTACAAAACAATCATAAACTGATGGTATCTGTATAAATGTGAACAAAACAGACACAAACTGGATAAATCTACCTAGATTATAAAAAGAAAACACTGACTAAATACAAAGAACAAAAACAAGAATGGGACAGTATAAAGGAACAAATCAGAACACATGTAAATATATAAACATGTCATTATTCTAATTCTCTTTAGTACCAATTACAATATGGGAATGTTGCTAGAATAATATTCATTAGGAACATGCAACCTTGAGCACAAGCTCATTTACTGTACATACAACATGAACACAAACATATACAATGTCAGGAATCGTGTTTACAACACAACTACGAACATGAACAACTTCAGGTACAATATTTGTTATAAAAGTTGTATAAATGGTTGATGAACTAATGATATACAAGAAGTGAATGTCTAGTGTATCACTGTTATGAGAGAAGTGAATATCCATTGTATCACTGTTATGTTATAAGTGGATTTCCCTTTTATCACTGTTATGAGAGAAGTGAATATCCATTGTATCACTGTTACGAGAGAAGTGAATATCCATTGTATCACTGTTATGTTATGAGAGAAGTGGATTTCCCTTTTATCACTGTTATGTTATGTTATGAGAGAACTGTGAATATCCATTCTACCACAGTTGTGAGAGAAGTGAATATCTATTATACCACTGTTGTGTGCGACATAAATATCTATTGCACCACTGTTGTGAGAAGAGTGAATATGTATTACATCACTGTTGTGCAAGAAGTGAATATTTATTGTACACTGTTGTGAGATAAATAAATATCATGAATATCTATTGCACCACTGTTGTGAAAGGAGTGAATATAATATTACATCACTGTTGTGAGAGAAGTGAATATTTATTGTAATACAGATGCAAAAAAAAATATACGCACATTGTATGCACATTGCAAGTAATGTTTTTGCTGATAAAAACAGATATAGCAAATGATTATAATTAGCACCACTGACATGAGAGAACTTAAAATCCACTATATGATTCTATTGGGAGAAGTAGCTATTCAGTAAACTATTGATGTCTGAAAGGAACATCAATTGTAGCAATGAAGTTAGAGATGTGAATACCCATTGTACAACAATTGTGAGAATTGGTTTTCTTGCGAAGCAATGAAGTGATCAGTGAATGCCTTGTGTTAACTGATATATAACTACTCTGATAAATTAATCTCTGCTGTGCTATAAATGTGAAAGTGAATGTCTGGAATAATAAATGGGCATAATGAACACAGCTATGTCTAGCCCATAGTGAATACAGCTATATCTAGCCCATAGTGAACACAGCTATATCTAGCCCATAGTGAATACAGCTATATCTAGCCCATAGTGAATACAGCTATATCTAGCCCATAGTGAACACAGCTATATCTAGCCCATATTGAACACAGCTATATCTAGCCCATAGTGAACACAGCTATATCTAGCTGATGTGAAAGTTAACAATGAAACAGTTAATGTTAGATAGCCAAAACTAGACTTAAAAATATAAATGCTGAACTTTCAATTTGGTTTGCTAGATGCTTTGGTAGAAGTAAACATTTGTTGCAACAATAATACGTTGAATCTGTGATGATCAGGACATATTTCATATGTTGTACTGTTTCTAAAATTAACACGGATAAAATTGTGTTGTATCACTTATGAGCATAAACATTTTTGAATTGTGCACTAATAACATGAGATATGGACATTTAAAAAAGTTGTATCACTTCTTTGATAAGGAAAACTTTATTGTATCACTTCTTTGATAAGAAAAACTTTATTGTATCACTTCTTTGATAAGGAAAACTTTATTGTACAAACTTCTATGATAAGGAAAACTTTATTGTACAAACTTCTATGATAAGGAAAACTTTATTGTACAAACTTCTATGATAAGGAAAACTTTATTGTACAAACTTCTATGATAAGGAAAACTTTATTGTACAAACTTCTATGATAAGGAAAACTTTATTGTACAAACTTCTATGATAAGGAAAACTTTATTGTACAAACTTCTATGATAAGGAAAACTTTATTGTACAAACTTCTATGATACATTATCTGGTCTATGATAACACCACTGTAACTTGTCCACAGTGGTCAGTCATGCTGCATTTATTTGCTTTGAGGTTTATTCCTGTTTTAATCCAATAAATTAAACATTACCATTTTAAAATATATTTGTGCAATGGAAAAGGGGGAGGTTTCATACAGAGCTTTATTTAATACCCGCAAGACTCCAGCTCTCCGTAGTGCACAATGCTTTGAGGTGAAACCTCCTACTCAAAGGGGGGAAAAACAGTAATTGTACAGATAAAGTATTGTGGGGGTTCAAAAGAGTAGAGACTCACTATATATATAGGCCTTCTTCTTCTTCTTCGTTCTCAAACTCCTGCAGATTAGCAGGATGTAGTCCGGAGAACGGAATGCATTGTGTCATGGTTTACAGCATTGCTGCGATATCTGCGCCTTTCGGCATGACACATCTGACTTCAGCATGGTTTTGGGTCTCTGATCCTATATGGGATGGGACAGTCAACTCCATCCCATAACATCCTTAGTCGCCTTTTACGACATGCGTGGAAGGTAAACAGTGTTGCTATTCTTTGCTCTCCTTTCGGGCCCCGGCAACACAACACAGGTCTTATATAGACCTATATATATGTCTTCCACTAAAGGTTTACTGTGCATCATGGTCTAGTTAGCCATATGTGAAACCTCCTGACCTTAAGTATACAGATTTCTTACGCCTTTACAATCCAAAGATTTGGTGGTAAAAACGATCTATCTGATCATGAGCCTCTATTGTATCCTTCACGAGCCACCATAATCCCTTCTTCTTCTTCTTCTTTCTTTTTCTCAAAATTGATGCAAATTAGAAGGATGCAGTCCAGAGAATGGAATGTGTTGCATCATAGTTTAAGTTTTGCTATGATATTTTCACCTTTTGGCCTGACACATCCGGTATCAATACGGTCCAAGGGTCACTTTGACCCTACATGGAATGTGACAAAAAATTTCACCCCATAACCAATTAGTCAACTTCTGTGGTGTTTATGGAAGGTAAACAGTTTTGATACTCTTTGAGCATTGTTCGAGCTCTGGTAACTCTTCAGTTATCATAAGTCTGGACTTGATCATTCTGTTTAACTATACAATGTATATAATTCTCTGATTTAATGATTCTGTTTAACTATACAATGTATATAATTCTCTGACTTCCTTTCTCTAACTTGATTTGCATTTCAATATTTTTATACATATATTTTTGTTTCACATTGTGACCAAGTACAAACAATTGACTTTAAAAACAATTATTTTATTGAGGCCTTTGTGGCCTGATTCTGTAGCATTGAATTACAGAGCACATCAAATTGTGTCATGTTAGATGTCCACAGCAAGTAGTTGTGCATTGTGGGAAATAAATGACAAACTACTAATTTAAATAAAACTGGTATTTATAAAATCACTCCTGCCGAAAAAAGCTCGATTAGTCAATGTCCTGAGTAAGATACATTAACAAACTGTATCGAAGTGGAAAATTGTTAAAAGTAATAAGCAATAAATAGCTATCACAATGCAAAAAAAATATTAGAAATAGATTGCCAGAATGCATCCACATTGACATATTTTTTAATAAAGATATGCAAAAGTATTAATATCCTACGCTTTACAAAAAAGCTTATAAACATACCAAAGCAAAAGCTGTTGTATTACAGAGAAAATGTAATTTTGCCGTACATATTAGCAAATACTATTACAAAATCTAACTCTCTAATTAATAATTAAAAAACTATAACGAAGAATGTATCGCACATACTGGCACACTCAAGTACACACATTGAGTACGCACAACAATATTAGCAAAAATCTGGCTGCCAAATGCAAAAATGGCTACATCGCAAACAAATATGGCATACTCAATAAATGCTTAAAAATAAAGCTACATAATCATAAAAAATGTTAATCTATCTACTGTATTTCTTCTTCGATTAACTTATTTTAAAATTATGCTACTTTAAATTACTATTTAGAACAGTTATTTACAAGTCTACACACGTAAAATCAATCTGAGCAAAAAAAATGAAACCTTATTCCAAAAACATAAATCAATTTTTAGTTACAAGAACTATATAGAAAATATAATACTAGTTTTTTAAAAGGACATTCTGGTTATTGTACCAAATATAATGCAATTTTTCTAAGGGTATGTGGACTAAAAAAAACTGTCAATACTATATTTTTTCTGTTAGGGAGTTCCAGGAAATTTTCTAATGGCTTGTGTGATAAAAGGTGGGTTATTTTTAATGTAGAGGATCTATTGTCTATTCCCATGTGGATAATGGTAAGAATATCCACACTTGCCGTTAAGCGTAGGGGTGGTGACTAGGAGTTTTAATTATCTATCCAAGTTGTGTCACCTCGGCTGTGTTGAATCCGTTTTAATATTTACATGATGAGTTTTTAATTTACCCTCCAACAGAAAAAAACCAGTGACTATTTACTATATATACTGCTAGTTTTCAAGGAGGACATTCTTAATATTTTTAACGGGGCTGCGTATAACCAACCTCTGGGAGAAGCCAAGATATTTGAGAAAGGATAATTTAAACAAAATAAACACAGAAACATGGTCACCATAGAAATGATCCTACTATAGGAACTAAGTTGAGAAGAATATGTGAAAGTCTGCCAGATGGAACAAAATGAACTGTTGTTAAACAAGCTAAAAATAGAAACTTCCTTTAAATGGAAATTCTGCAATAATGATATGAGGGTTTAGCGTCTTTTATAAAATTTATAACACCACTTGTGTGCTGTCAATGCCTGAAAATAAAGCCCAAAATAGCAACATGGTGACCTGCCATGCTTATCACAAGAGAGACAAAAGGAGGCATGGGGTGGCTTTTCCATCCCATAAGTTAAAGAGACTAAAATCAATACTGAAGTCAGATGTGTCAGGCCATAAAGCAAAGATGTCAACTATGACACAAAGCATTGCATTCTCAGACCAGCTAACCAGCAGAAATTTGAGAATAAGCAAAGAAGAAGAATAACACAACATACCAGAAATAGCTAATACTACAATTACTGGTAGGTCTATCCTTAATGTTTCTCACCCAACAGAGAACTGAAAATATATCATCATGTAGGGACCTAATTGTGGATATACTCAAGGGCAAATAGGAGAACTTATAACCATGTATTGTGCAATGGTGATGATCTGAGAATTAACTAACTAAATAATACCATTCTGGGACTAACTCCACGTAACTATCAATAGGTTTAGATTCACCACCCATTTTATGTACAGATATTGTAAAACAATCAAGGAGAGCCTAAGGCAGTTGATGGTCTATTAAACAATTTTCAGACATCACCTGCAGTTCTGCTTATTTCCAAGCATAGGCCCTTATATACTATGCGCTGTCTTTCCCATGGAAGTAATCAACATAGCCTAGAGGGGATTTGTGTAAATGGGAAGGCACTTTCTCTATAAAAAACTGTCAGGGCAAGCAATCATGTGTGAAATGTAGGGATTATGTCTCGGCAATTAAAAAAATTGAGGGCTTCATAGTCAATACACAATTTTACTTCTGGCCTGCTTCCTGACTGTCAAAGACTAAAAAAAAATCATTATCATCATTGAAAAATAAAATCTGATAGCATCATTTTTCTTTCAACAAAAGTAAACTCAAGATTCGCAATTTGTCAATTAGTTTAATCTCAACATTTATTTAAATATTTTTTTAAAAATTGCATGAGCTTTGTTTCCTGTGAAAACACACACAAAAAGAAATAGCTGCATGAGAAATCAACATAAAGCTAACAAGCTCATGTTACAAACACAACAAGCATCAACGTTTGACATACCTGAATTTTCATTAACTTATCTCGTGGGAAACTCTGAAAGGGGAAAAATGGTTTCTTGGCATGTTCAGTAAACCAAGGATGGATTTGCATCTCTACCAAAGGCAGGCGTGAACTTGGTGATGGCTCAAGTACTTTATGAAGTAAGTCTTGACAGTCTGAAATAACAGTTGGTAAGTTCAATAATAGATGCATAAGGCATGTCTCTTTTGAAAGACCTAGCCTTTCAAATGTGGTATTTGTATATCTTCCTCTGTGATTAACATCTGTTCATCTTATCTAACATGGAGCCAAGTGTTTTAGGTTGTTGGTCCCCATAACTTGGCTTCCAGTGATGCTCTTGTAAGACTAATGTCTGTTCTATGAACAGAGAATTTGGTATAGTCATGTAGTATGCTTTTTAATGTGTTGTTGTTCCGCAGATGCAGGCTGCAGAGTTGCTGATGCAGATTCGGTACAAGTGTGCCTTTATATGGCAGTGTCATATTGTTAGTGTCATATTGTTAGTATAAATATATCCACTTTTTCCCGTCTGTTCAATTGGTTTTGTATTGCTCAAAAATCATCTTTAGTTCTAGTTTAGTTATCTCCAGTGCACTCTTGTACATTATTTTAGCAGTACCTTTTCATCTCATACATGTTCAGTGTTTTTTTATGATTATACAAGTAATAAATGAGTTAGACAAGTTTGTTTATGATTATACAAGTAATAAATGAGTTAGACAAGTTTGTTTATGATTATACAAATAATAAATGAGTTAGACAAGTTTGTTTATGATTATACAAGTAATAAATGAGTTAGACAAGTTTGTTTATGATTATACAAGTAATAAATGAGTTAGACAAGTTTGTTTATGATTATACAAGTAATAAATGAGTTAGACAAGTTTGTTTATGATTATACAAGTAATAAATGAGTTAGACAAGTTTGTTTATGATTATACAAATAATAAATGAGTTAGACAAGTTTGTTTATGATTATACAAGTAATAAATGAGTTAGACAAGTTTGTTTATGATTATACAAGTAATAAATGAGTTAGACAAGTTTGTTTATGATTATACAAGTAATAAATGAGTTAGACAAGTTTGTTTATGATTATACAAGTAATAAATGAGTTAGACAAGTTTGTTTATGATTATACAAGTAATAAATGAGTTAGACAAGTTTGTTTATGATTATACAAGTAATAAATGAGTTAGGTTTGTTTATGATTATACAAGTAATAAATGAGTTAGTTTTGTTTATGGCAATGACTTCGTCATAGATGGTGATGTAAGAGTTAAACTGTTTACATTTAGTATCAGTGAGGGAAATGAGTTAGCCAGGAGCATTCAGAAAATGTATAAAGCAATTTTATATCCAACGAACTACGGTACATAGGGCCCCCCTATATCAGCGTAGAAATTCTTTAACAACTGCTGAATGAATCTAAGCTCTATGTGTCTTTTATTATGCTCAAAAATGTGTCACTGGTTGAAATAATTGAAAAATTATAGTTTTGATGTAAATTAATAGCACATCTTACTTATTCTGAAACAAATAAAGTCACAATGGTGATGATGATGGGGTGCAAAGGTTCTCGCATTGCTCTCGTGCGGACCCATGGTTAGCAGATAATCAAGATACCAAAAGTAACTTCTCGTGGTGCACCCTGGAAACAAGTAGGCCTACAGCTGCTCTTGTTGTATTCCTGGCAAACACTTTTAGACTCGTGTCTGTGAGTGTAAAGGCTGTGGCTGTCACCAGCTAGGGAAGCCCACTACTCGAATTAAAGGCATGACAAAAATGGTTGTGCTGGGCCTCGGATGTCCGGGCCACTAGGTAAAATAACAAAGTTCTACTGTGGAAACTAGCTGTACAACTTACTTAAAGCTCCACAGAGGAAATTACATGATTTATTCGCAGTGATTATCTGAGAACGAACGCAGAAGAAGTGGTGATGATGATGGAGTTCTGAGAGAGTATGTATTTCTGAGAGAGTATGTGTTTCTGAGAGAGTATGTGTTTCTGAGAGAGTATGTATTTCTGAGAGAGTATGTATTTCTGAGAGAGTATGTATTTCTGAGAGATATTTCTGAGAGAGTATGTATTTCTGAGAGAGTACGTATTTCTGAGAGAGTATGTATTTCTGAGAGAGTAGGCCTATGTGTTTCTGAGAGAGTATGTATTTCTGAGAGAGTAGGCCTATGTGTTTCTGAGAGAGTATGTATTTCTGAGAGAGTATGTATTTCTGAGAGAGTATGTATTTGTGAGGGAGTATGCATTTGTGAGAGAGTATGTATTTGTGAGAGAGTATGTATTTCTGAGAGAGTATGTATTTCTGAGAGAGTATGTATTTCTGAGAGAGTATGTATTACTGTGAGAGTAGGCCTATGTGTTTCTGAGAGAGTATGTATTTCTGAGAGAGTAGGCCTATGTGTTTCTGAGAGAGTATGTATTTCTGAGAGAGTAGGCCTATGTGTTTCTGAGAGAGTATGTATTTGTGAGGGAGTATGTATTTGTGAGAGAGTATGTATTTGTGAGAGAGTATGTATTTGTGAGAGAGTATGTATTTCTTAGAGAGTATGTATTTCTGTGAGAGTATGTGTTTCTGAGAGAGTATGTATTTCTGAGAGAGTATGTATTTGTGAGAGAGTATGTATTTGTGAGAGAGTATGTATTTCTGAGAGAGTATGTATTTCTTACTCTTCGTTCCTAGAGCTGTACATAAATTTTATCACAAAATCTGGGCAAATTGTTACTACACCCCTCCCCCGCTCCTGTCAACAGCCGTAAAACCTGTTCAGACTTCTCCCCTCTCTAATGTGTGATGTAATTTATTGACAGTCCCTCGTTTGTTTTCATCTGCAAGAATTATTGACTGACTTATTTTTGCTTTATATAAAAGGAATTCTGTAAATAAGATCACTACAAATATATCTTCTTCTTCTTCTTCAGCGTTCATTCTCAAACTCCTGTATTGCTCTCTATTGCAGTAGGACAATGGCCCTATTAGATTTCCAGCAGGATATAGTCTAGAGAATGGAAATGCGTTGTGTCGCCGTTTTATTTGCGCCAATGGCCCGACACAACCGTCTTCGGCGGAACTACGAATATATTAGTAGATAGAAAGGTTGGTCACATCTTCAGAAAGATAATCATGCCCAAAAATTAATTCAACCACAATGTGGTTTTTTATAATAAAAATAGTTTAGCAGTCACTATTTCATGTTTTTCCATTAGAGCGTGCAAAGAGATACATGTGGCTGTGTGATGAGGGGTACAAAGAGATACATGTGGCTGTGTGATGAGGGCCGCATGTCCTCGACGTTGTCAAACATATAGGCCTACATCGTGATATCGTCCATACTGCCGATCGGTCACGCCTACAGGGTGGGTTTTTCGATTTACCTTTGACAGAATAATCCCAGCCCTCACTGGGATTCAAACCCTGGTCCTCACGGTTGTGAGACCAATGCTCTAACATGTCGGTCATGAGCCACCCAATTCAGTAGTGAATTAATTCAAGTATAAAATAAAACTGTAGTTCTTGTGACCTAAATTTCAAACTGTAGTTCATATGACAGAAATTTCATACTACTTCTTGTGACATAAATTTCAGACTGTAGTTCTTATGACAGAAAATTCCTACTAGTTCTTGTGACATAAATTTCAGACTAGTTCTTGATACAGAAAATTCCTACTAGTTTTTGTGACATAAATTTCATACTAGTTCTTGTGACATAAATTTCAGACTGTAGTTACTATGACAGAATTCTCAGACTGTAGTTCTTATGACAGAAATTGCATACTAGTTCTTATAACATTATTGCAGATTGTAGTTTTTTATGACAGAAATCTCAGACTGTAGTTCTTATGACATAAATTTCATACTAGTTTTTGTGACAAATTTCTACATCACGAAAATGAGCACCAATTCTCTTGATAAAATATAGCAACTTAACAACACAAACAATCTTAGAAAATTCATATGTTGTAACAAGCATAACCTGCTGAAAGGTGACCCATCTCTTGGCTGTGTATGTCCACCAATCCTTTCTCCATCTGCTGAACAAGCTTTTGTCTGCGGTATTGGTCAGTGTAAGGCGTGGTGAAAGGAAGTTTACCCACCAACATAGCGTACATCACAACGCCCCTGACGAGACAGGAATGAGAAATTGATTAGTAGTCTAGCACAAGAGTAATATATATTAGTAATGAGAAACTATAGATACCTTCAAACATCAATAAGTTTTATATGAGAAACTAGACACATTCGAACATTAATAAGCTTCAGTATTCTAACACAAGAGTAACATATATTAGTAATGAGAAATTAGACACATTCCAACAGCAATAAGTTTTATATGAGAAACTAGACACATTCAAACATCAATAAGTTTTATATGAGAAACTAGACACATTCGAACATTAATAAGCTTCAGTATTCTAACACAAGAGTAACATATATTAGTAATGAGAAATTAGACACATTCCAACAGCAATAAGTTTTATATGAGAAACTAGACACATTCAAACATCAATAAGTTTTATATGAGAAACTAGACACATTCGAACATTAATAAGCTTCAGTATTCTAACACAAGAGTAACATATATTAGTAATGAGAAATTAGACACATTCCAACAGCAATAAGTTTTAGTAGTCTAGCACAAGAGTAACATATGTTAGTAATTAAAAACTAGACTAGACACATTCAAACAGCAATAAGTTTTAGTAGTGCAGCACAACAGTAACATATATTAGTAATTAGAAACTAGACACATTCAAACAGCAATAAGTTTTAATTACAACATTCTTCTTCTACATTCGCTTTGAAATTTCTGCCATTTATCGGGATGCAGTACAGATATTTAAAGTGTTGTATTTTGGTTTACAGCGTGGTTGTGATATCTGCACTTTGCTGTTTGACACATCCAACTTCATCGTGGCTTTTTGGTGACTATCTTCTGAGAGCAAGGTCGTAGGTAGTAGGTACATCTTTCGTGAGTGAAAAAGGGGGAGGGGGGAAGGGTTGCCTAAAAAACAAAAAGATACCATTTCTTCCTTTCCGTTGGGTTTTTTGGTGAGTTTGATTTGGTGAGCTTTATTTGATGAGCTTTATTTGGTGAGATTTATTTTGTGAGTATTTGGAAACATAACATAGGGGAGGGGGGAACCTATCATTCTGGCCTGCTTCCAAGTACTAAATGTCATGTTCCGAAGTCCTGAGGGTGGATGTGTGAAGTTCCAATCCCCATCTACTCCATTTATCTACAGTCTTGTAAGAAATGGGACAGCCATCTGCGCCCTCCAAACCTCAGTAGTCGCCTCTTATGACATGCATGTCAGGTGAAAGTGTTTCTATCATTGCAAGATTCTACTTTATTTCATTTTTCTATTGCCCATACAATCACTACAAAAGCTAAACTCTTGGTTTATCAGGTTTCTGACCTTTGCACCCTCCTCTACGGCAGTGGAACATGGGTAACATATACGCACCAGGAGAAATGATAAACAACTTTTGACATGCGTGAAATCTTGGAGTTATGTGGCATGATGAAGTCACTAACATTGGTGAAAAGAACAGGTAAAAACCACAATTTATTTTATGCTCATATATGCGCACACTCAGATGGTTGAGACACACTAGGCTATGCTCAATCTGCGCACACTCAGATGGTTGAGACACACTAGGCTATGCTCATCTGCACACACTCAGATTGTTGAGACACACTAGGCTATGCTCAATCTGCGCACACTCAGATGGTTGAGACACACTAGGCTATGCTCAATCTGCGTCACACTCAGATTGTTGAGACACACTAGGTTATGCTCAATCTGCCCACATTCAGATTGTTGAGACACACTAGGCTATGCTCAATCTGCACACACTCAGATGGTTGAGACACACTAGGCTATGCTCAATCTGCGTCACACTCAGATTGTTGAGACACACTAGGTTATGCTCATACTGCGCACACTCAGATGGTTGAGACACACTAGGCTATGCTCAATCTGCGCACACTCAGATGGTTGAGACACACTAGGCTATGCTCAATCTGCGTCACACTCAGATTGTTGAGACACACTAGGTTATGCTCAAACTGCGCACACTCAGATGGTTGAGACACACTAGGCTATGCTCATCTGCGCACACTCAGATGGTTGAGACAAACTAGGCTATGCTCAATCTGCGCACACTCAGATGGTTGAGACACACTAGGCTATGTTCAATCTGCGCACACTCAGATGGTTGAGACACACTAGGCTATGTTCAGTCTGCACACACTCAGATGGTTGAGACACACTAGGCTATGTTCAATCTGCGCACACTCAGATGGTTGAGACACACTAGGCTATGCTCAATCTGCGCACACTCAGATGATTGAGACACACTAGGCTATGTTCAATCTGCACACGCTCAGATTGTTGAGACACACTAGGCTATGTTCAATCTGCGCACACTCAGATGGTTGAGACACACTAGGCTATGTTCAATCTGCACACACTCAGATTGTTCAGACACACTAGGCTATGTGCAATCTGTTTTGTGTGGGTTTTTTTAATTGTTATGTGTTTCTTGAGAAAGGTCCCTGTTGGACCGTAACGTGGAAAAAAGTCCATGTTCTGTGGTTCATTACTAGTTATTTATTTTCCACATTGTTAGAGTTCGGATCTAATAGTAACTTTTGTACTTTATGTAGTATTTATCACTTATTCGTTTGGTTACTGCGGCACTCTCCTTTTTGTCGGACAGTTTCTGACATTTTGGTTATTTATATATGTATGAACGAGAAGATTATCTATGCTTTTCAATGGTGGCTTTCAATAAGATGTTTGTTCCTTCTCTTTCTCTGTCACTCTCTTTGTGTTTTTGTTTTTCTGGCAACGTAAAATTAATCCTTATTTTGTTCTAATTGCTGCGTAAAGAAGAACTGATGTTTTCTTGAGTCCCTTAAGGAATAGATTTGGCGCCTGTCTGCTGCATTGTTGTGTTGAGTTGTGTGTTTTATCAGGGATTACAAACATTTTTGTTAATGGAGGGAAGTATTTTATGGAGGGAAGTATTTTCAAAATGATAAGAACTTTCTTTAAACATATTGCGACGCCTGGGATGTTTATATTAATCTAATCATCTTAGGTAGAACAATCGGACGTCCCCACGGTTGGTGACAGCAGGTGCGGTAATCACTGACGTCCCTACAGTTAGTGACAGCAGGTTCGGTAACCATTGACGTAACCACTGACGTCCCTACGGTTGGTAACAACAGGTGGGGTAACCAGTGACGTCCATACGGTTGGTGACAGCATGTGCGGTAACCACTGACGTCCCTACGGTTGGTGACAACAGGTACGGTAGCCACTAACGTCCCTACGGTTGGTGACAGCAGGTGCGGTAACCATTGACGTCCCTACAGTTGGTGACGTCCCTTTGGTTGGTGACACCAAGTGGTGTAACTCTTACGTCCCTACGGTTGGTGACAACAGGTGCGGTAACCGCTGATGTCCCTACGGTTGGTGACAACAAGTGGGGTAACCGCTGATGTCCCTACGGTTGGTGACAACAGATGTGGTAACCACTGACGTCCCTACGGTTGGTGACAACAGGTGCAGTACAGTATGATGTGACCACTAATTGAAATCAGGGATTTATTTTCGGTCTCAATTGTAACAAAATAAAAGCTCACATATCCTGGAGACTGATTTCCAGTGGTATATTAACTTCTCCTTTGAGGAAAATATAACATAACATTTAGTACTGAACAACAAATAAATAGTATATACTACCAGTGCTTTTCAACCCCCACCCCCTACGGGTTTTTAAAAAAAACATTGATAATAAGACATCAATATACAAACGTAATAATTTACTCCTTGGAAGAACTTTTTGTCTAGACCTATGTATGTTTATAAGTCTGAATGTCAGAGATAGCGATAGATGTCTTTAGATGTAAATCCCATTATAATCATCATCGGCTGTGGTGCCGATTCACGTAGGCGATCATGTATCTCCACAGTTCTCTATTTCTAGTATCTTGTATCAATATCGTTATCAACTCACTGCCATGTTAAGATGTTAAGCTATCTAATATTTCTTTCCTACACTGTCGTTCTCTACCATTCTTACCGTCAATCTTGTCAGTTGTTCTCCAAACTCGATCTCTCTTACCTTCAATCTTGTCCGGTGTTCTCCAAACTCGATCTCTCTTACCTTCAATCTTGTCCGTTGTTCTCCAAACTCGATCTCTCTTACCTTCAATCTTGTCGTTAACTATGCTCTCCAAACTCGATCTTTCTTACCTTCAATCTTGTCCGTTGTTCTCCAAACTCGATCTCTCTTACCTTCAATCTTATGATGTAACTATTTTCTCCAAACTCGATCTCTCTTACCTTCAATCTTGTCCGTTGTTCTCCAAACTCGATCTCTCTTACCTTCAATCTTATGATGTAACTATTTTCACCAAACTCGATCTCTCTTACCTTCAATCTTGTCCGTTGTTCTCCAAACTCAACTTCTCTTACCTTCAATCTTGTCCGTTGTTCTCCAAACTCAACTTCTCTTACCTTCAATCTTGTCCGTTGTTCTCCAAACTCAACTTCTCTTACTTTCAATCTTGTCCGTTGTTCTCCAAACTCAACTTCTCTTACCTTCAATCTTGTCCGTTGTTCTCCAAACTCAACTTCTCTTAACTTCAATCTTGTCCGTTGTTCTCCAAACTCGATCTCTCTTACCTTCAATCTTGTCCGTTGTTCTCCAAACTCAACTTCTCTTACCTTCAATCTTGTCCGTTGTTCTCCAAACTCAACTTCTCTTAACTTCAATCTTGTCCGTTGTTCTCCAAACTCAACTTCTCTTACCTTTAATCTTGTCCGTTGTTCTCCAAACTCAACTTCTCTTACCTTCAATCTTGTCCGTTGTTCTCCAAACTCAACTTCTCTTACTTTCAATCTTGTCCGTTGTTCTCCAAACTCAACTTCTCTTACCTTCAATCAGGTCCATTGTTCTCCAAACTCGATCTCTCTTACCTTCAAACTTGTGGTGTTACTATGTTCTCCAATTCCCCGTATTAAAGAGTATCCAAAAAAAATAAAGAATGTCGCTTTCTGACATTAAAAACTAAACCCAGTTTCGTATTTGAAGGTATTTTATGGAAAGCCCCTAACTTCGGCGCACTCGTTGCTTCCCCGGGAATTTAAACACGGTGAAATATAATGTGCAAAACAGAAATTTTGGTTACTATCGCAAAGAAATAAAAGAAATAACAGATTTTTATTTTCATACAAGAAACAACAACTAAAACTTACAGACTCCAAATGTCAATTTCAAGGCCATATTTTTCTCCAGCAGTGAAGAGTTCAGGAGCAGCGTACTCTGGCGAGCCACAGTGAGTTTTCATTAAATCATCTTTCGAAAACGTATTGCTGAGCCCAAAATCTGTACACATATTTAGAAAACAAAGTTAAAATTTAGTCTATTACGTGAAACTCAATGAGAAAACGTGTCGTGAGGAAATGTTATCTAGTCGTGTTGTGAGGAAATGTTATCTAGTCATGTTGTGAAGACATGTTATCTAGTCGTGTTGTGAGGACATGTTATCTAGTCGTGTTGTGAGGACATGTTATCTAGTCGTGTTGTGAGGAAATGTTATCTTGTCGTGTTGTGAGGAAATGTTATCTTGTCGTGTCGTGAGGAAATGTTATCTAGTCGTGTCGTGAGGAAATGTTATCTAGTCGTGTCGTGAGGAAATGTTATCTAGTCGTGTTGTGAGGAAATGTTATCTAGTCTTGTTGTGAGGACATGTTATCTTGTCGTGTTGTGAGGAAATGTTATCTAGTCGTGTTGTGAAGACATGTTATCTAGTCGTGTTGTGAGGACATGTTATCTAGTCGTGTTGTGAGGAAATGTTATCTTGTCGTGTTGTGAGGAAATGTTATCTTGTCGTGTCGTGAGGAAATGTTATCTAGTCGTGTCGTGAGGAAATGTTATCTAGTCGTGTCGTGAGGAAATGTTATCTAGTCGTGTTGTGAGGAAATGTTATCTTGTCGTGTCGTGAAGACATGTTATCTAGTCGTGCTGTGAGGAAATGTTATCTTGTCGTGTCGTGAAGACATGTTATCTAGTCGTGCTGTGAGGACATGTTATCTAGTCTTGTTGTGAGGACATGTTATCTTGTCGTGTTGTGAGGAAATGTTATCTAGTCGTGTTGTGAAGACATGTTATCTAGTCGTGTTGTGAGGAAATGTTATCTTGTCGTGTCGTGAAGACATGTTATCTAGTCGTGCTGTGAGGACATGTTATCTAGTCTTGTTGTGAGGACATGTTATCTTGTCGTGTTGTGAGGAAATGTTATCTAGTCGTGTTGTGAAGACATGTTATCTAGTCGTGTTGTGAGGACATGTTATCTAGTCGTGTTGTGAGGAAATGTTATCTTGTCGTGTTGTGAGGAAATGTTATCTTGTCGTGTCGTGAGGAAATGTTATCTAGTCGTGTCGTGAGGAAATGTTATCTAGTCGTGTCGTGAGGAAATGTTATCTAGTCGTGTTGTGAGGAAATGTTATCTTGTCGTGTCGTGAAGACATGTTATCTAGTCGTGCTGTGAGGACATGTTATCTAGTCTTGTTGTGAGGACATGTTATCTAGTCTTGTTGTGGGGACATGTTATCTAGTCTTGTTGTGGGGACATGTTATCTAGTCTTGTTGTGGGGACATGTTATCTAGTCTTGTTGTGGGGACATGTTATCTAGTCGTGTTGTGGGGACATGTTATCTAGTCTTGTTGTGGGGACATGTTATCTAGTCTTGTTGTGGGGACATGTTATCTAGTCTTGTTGTGGGGACATGTTATCTAGTCGTGTTGTGAGGAAATGTTATCTAGTAGTGTCTTGATGACATGTTATCTAGTCTTGTTGTGGGGACATGTTATCTAGTCGTGTTGTGGGGACATGTTATCTAGTCGTGTTGTGGGGACATGTTATCTAGTCGTGTTGTGGGGACATGTTATCTAGTCGTGTTGTGGGGACATGTTATCTAGTCTTGTTGTGGGGACATGTTATCTAGTCTTGTTGTGGGGACATGTTATCTAGTCGTGTTGTGGGGACATGTTATCTAGTCGTGTTGTGGGGACATGTTATCTAGTCGTGTTGTGAGGAAATGTTATCTAGTAGTGTCTTGATGACATGTTATCTAGTTGTGTTGGCTGATACTATAATTGCTGGTTCGCCTCTCGGTCTGGTATATCCGATTTCAGCACCAGTGCTTGCTTGGGCAGAACTATTGTTCTGCTAGATGTCAGGGATCTATCTATTTTTTGTTTTTTTCCACAAATGCGTAGTGGGGATTTCAATTTTTCTGTCTTTGTTCATCTTTGTTGCCTTTGCTATAGTCAGTCCGTGGTTCTTAAAAATCTCTTAACATTGATTGAATTTTCCCATCTTGTTCTTTCTCTTTCTCTTGCCTTGTAACCGTTCTTCCTGCAGATGTACGCCTGAATGACTGGTTGTGATGTCTCCATTCGCATAGGGTCAAGGATGGTCGGACTAATCTTAGTTTCCAGCATCTAGTGAATGTACTAAGCCACATCTCCACTTCAGGAAGTTAGCCTCGATGTAGATTGCACGTGCCTAAGAAATAAGCAACTCATCTGTGATTCTAGTTTTATTCTAATTACAACCCAGCTGTGAACCTAGTTTTATTCTAATTACAACCCAGCTGTGAATCTAGTTTTATTCTAATTACAACCCAGCTGTGAATCTAGTTTTATTCTAATTACAACCCAGCTGTGAATCTAGTTTTATTCTAATTACAACCCAGCTGTGAACCTAGTTTTATTATAATTACAATTAAGCAGTAAACTTAGTTTCATTCTAATTACAATTCAGCTGTAAATCTAATTTTATTATAATTACAATTAAGCTGTAAACCTAGTTTTATTCTAATTAAAATTCAGCTGTGAATCTAGTTTTATTCTAATTACAATTCAGCTGTGAATCTAGTAAAGACAGACGAAACGTGGAAAAGAGTAATACAGTTTTTCAAATCGCTGGAAACACACAGGATAATACAAAAATAGACGTTTCGGGAAGAGTATATTTTTTTTGTATCGAGAACACGACTTAACTCACGAGAGATAAAGAACGTCACTTTACAGGAACACATAAGTAAACTAAACTGTGTGTTGCCCAGAAGTTCGATAAAGCATGAGTGATAGTTGGAAAAAAACTAGAGGGATTGAGACGAAACAAAACTACTGCGAATGTAGTTCTAGAAACTGCAACTATACAGTTCTAAGAATATCATGGATACATGCGACAATTCAACGCAATCGCTAGCAAAAAAATGAATACTGAGGATGGTTGATTTTCAACCAAACCGTTCAGGGTCGTATGGGTGCCACTCTTGAAATATGAACACAAAAATTCCGCCTAACGTCCCTGTTCTTAGGTCCTCGTTTAAGTGTGGAGAATCTTAATTATGTCCAGTCTACCAATCCATACTTTATTTCCATACTTTTTGCCCTTGATTCAATATACCGATATAGTATTCATAATTGAACAAAACAATTTACCGATTACTTCCCTTCGATTACCAAAATGGCTTAAAACAAATATGAACAGTGTTGACATGTGGGTAATTAAATATCCATATATGTTTCCGGAGGTTGCGGAGACTGGATATCCAGAACCGCGACCTCTACTATGATTTCATCGTTAAAAGCTCTAATAAATTCCAATTGGACTAACGTCCGCGAGTGAAAGAAGCGTATCTTATCATAAGATGTAGATTTTCCTTTTTTTAAATATTAAATATGTAATTATCTGGACGGTTGTTGTTCCTCCAAGTCTCCATCATTTTTTTTATGGTAAAAATTTCGGATATAACAAATTTGACTCCCGCCGAAGACGAATGTGTCGGGCCATTTGCGCAAATAAAACGGCGACACAACGCATTTCCATTCTCTGGACTATATCCTGCTGGAAATCTAATAGGGACATTGTCCTACTGCAATAGAGATCCGGCAGGAGTTTGAGAATGAACGCTGAAGAAGAAGAACAACAACAAATTTGACTAAAGTCTACGGTTCAAATTGGCGTCTCTCCAATAGAGGTACCTTTTATTTTAATAATAATAATAATAATAATAATAATAATAATAATAAATACAATAATGATAAGAAGACAATGCACGTTTTGCTTATCTCGCATCCTTTCCAGCTCTGCATTTTATTGATGCGTCATTTCGACAAGCCCAAGTTCCAAAATGATTCTCCTCTCAGTCGTTAGATAGATTGGTATTCACTAGCTACTAAATTGCCATCGTTTCCACACTAGAGTGAAGAAATAATAACGTTGAAAAGCTACACAATCCCTTCTATACAATCCCTCCTACATTCTGATTCAGTTCCAGTGAAATCGTGAACATTTAGGAACTGTTCGATTTTTTTTAGGGGGTGGGGGGGGGTTGGGTGTGTGGAAACAAAGCCAGAAATTCACAGATGTAGTGATACATTCTTAACCGAGTACTGAGAACTTGCCTCCAAGTGATGGAGTAGAAATCGTATACATAGATGATTCAATCAAAGGAGAGAGGATTGCCTCCAAGTGATGGAGTAGAAATCGTATACATAGATGATTCAATCAAAGGAGAGAGGATTGCCTCCAAGTGATGGAGTAGAAATCGTATACATAGATGATTCAATCAAAGGAGAGAGGATTGCCTCCAATTGATGGAGTAGAAATCGTATACATAGAGATTCAGTCAACGGAAAGAAGATTGCCTCCAATTGATGGAGTAGAAATCGTATACATAGAGATTCAGTCAACGGAAAGAAGATTGCCTTCCATTGATGAAGTAGAAATAGTATACATAGAGATTCAGTCAACGGAAAGAAGATTGCCTCCAATTGATGGAGTAGAAATCGTATACATAGAGATTCAGTCAACGGAAAGAAGATTGCCTTCAATTGATGGAGTAGAAATCGTATACATAGAGATTCAGTCAACGGAAAGAAGATTGCCTCCAATTGATGGAGTAGAAATCGTATACATAGAGATTCAGTCAACGGAAAGAAGATTGCCTTCAATTGATGGAGTAGAAATCGTATACATAGAGATTCAGTCAACGAAAAGAAGATTGCCTCCAATTGATGGAGTAGAAATCGTATACATAGAGATTCAGTCAACGGAAAGAAGATTGCCTTCAATTGATGGAGTAGAAATCGTATACATTGAGATTCAGTGAACGGAAAGAAGATTGCCTCCAATTGATGGAGTAGAAATCGTATACATAGAGATTCAGTCATTGGAAGAAGATTGCCTCCAATTGATGGAGTAGAAATCGTATACATAGAGATTCAGTCAACGGAAGAAGATTGCCTCCAATTGATGGAGTAGAAATCGTATACATAGAGATTCAGTCAACGGAAGAAGATTGCCTCCAATTGATGGAGTAGAAATCGTATACATAGATGGTTCAGTCAACAGAGATGACTCAGTCATTTATTGATATAAAAATGGGAAAGTCAGTAAATGAAGTTGTTTCTTGTATTCAAGCAGAGTGAGTATCGGATAATACGATATTAGTAAATATTTTTCATTGACCAACTGATAATGTGGTCAATGCCACCACCGCTTTTACTTTCCTAGAAGATATGGTACCCCTTTCCTTAGTCTTGATCGACAAATGAGCCTCGGGTGATTCTAAAATATCTCCAGTTGTGCTGGTTATTGAACCTTGGATAACTCGGCTAGGAGGCCAGAGAGCTAACCACTGAAGTACCGAGAACAGCATGAAATTGCTTCGATATATTTTGCCTACTCTACAACCATATGTAGTTTCGTCTTCTTCAGCGTCCGATCTCATATTCCTGCAGTGTTACAGGATGTAATCCAGAGAACATAACGTATTGTGCGATGGTTTACAGCTTAGTTGAGATATCAACATCTCTCGACCTAGCACATCCGATCTAGCATGGCGTCTGGGTTAATTTGACATTCTCTGGCATGTGACATACCACACGGAAGAGAAAGGGAGACAGCTGAAGATAAACACGTTCTCGGAAAGCCTTTTTCAGCTATGGACAGAAACATGTCAACATACTACCTTTTGGCGCGTCACTAAGAGAAACTACTCACTTCTGACAGCTTCTGAGAATAACTAAGTATCCTCCCGTACTAACACACAATATGGCAGTCTGGGAAGGGGGGGGGGAGTGTTTTTGTCGATAGGTAAAGAGAACGGCATCTGTCGATAGATAAAAAGAACGGCGTCTGTCGATAGGTAAAAAGAACGGCGTCTGTCGATAGGTACAAAGAACGGCGTCTGTCGATAGGTAAAAAGAACGGCGTCTGTCGATATGTAAAAAGAACGGCGTCTGTCGATAGGTAAAAAGAACGGCATCGGTCATAGGTAAAAAGAACGGCATATGTCATAGGTAAAAAGAACGGTATCTGGAGAACTTCTGTTTATCTTGTTTGACCTTCTCTTCCATGCACCTCGGATGCGACAACCACTTCAACCGCACAACACCTTAGTAGTCTCCTACGACATACATGGCAGGTAAGTATCGCTACTTTATGCTTCTCTTTTAGGCCCCGGCAACAGAAGGACGACATAAAGTGTAATAATTGGATATACAAGAAGCGATAACTGCACTAACTATGTAAGTGTCTACAAACGTCAAAAGAGCTAAATGCCCTCACACTTCCAATGCATGCAGCGTTAGATAGAACAATGCACACTGAAAAAATGTGTGGGGACACCCTCACACTTCTAATGCATGCAGCGTTAGATAGAACAATGCACACTGAAAAAATGTGTGGGGACACCCTCACACTTCTAATGCATGCAGCGTTAGATAGAACAATGCACACTGAAAAAATGTGTGGGGACACCCTCACACTTCCAATGCATGCAGCGTTAGATAGAACAATGCACACTGAAAAAATGTGTGGGGATACCCTCACACTTCTAATGCATGCAGCGTTAGATAGAACAATGCACACTGAAAAAAATGTGTGGGGAAACCCTCACACTTCTAATGCATGCAGCGTTAGATAGAACAATGCACACTGAAAAAAATGTGTGGGGAAACCCTCACACTTCTAATGCATGCAGCGTTAGATAGAACAATGCACACTGAAAAAATGTGTGGGAAAACCCTATTAAATAACTTGGTCTGTTACTACGCATATATAGTGCCATGAACACATTAGGGGTCAGAGGCGGGACCGTCGCCAGTAAAGACTTCTGTACGGAAAGCAAACATGATCTCAAAGGCTGATGTGTGATTATTTCCGTGAATTTCGTTGGTCGGTTTTTGCTTTTCTTGGCAAGCGACTCCAAGTATAAAATTAGTGACCAACGAAAATAACGACAACACTCAAAAACTTCACGAATTAAGTCTTGTTTACATTCTGCTGACAGGCGTATACTGGAGCCCGGTCATGTCAGATACAACCAAAAGAGTACATTCATCAACGGGAAAAAACTGTGCTGAATGGTACAGTACTCACAAGATACAACGGGGAAAACTGTTTTGAATGATACAGTACTCACAAGATACAACGGGGAAAACTGTGGTGAATGGTACAGTACTCACAAGATACAACAAGAAAAACTGTGCTGAATGATACAGTACTTACAAGATACAACGAGAAAAACTGTGGTGAAGGGTACAGTACTCACAAGATACAACGGGAAAAACTGTGGGGAATGGTACAGTACTCACAAGATAAAACGGGAAAAACTGTGGGGAATGGTACAGTACTCACAAGGTACAACGGGAAAAACTGTGGGGAATGGTACAATACATAGAAAATACAAGGCTCAATTGCTCCCCTTGTGGGCCTCGGAAATACATAGTCGACTCTGGGTTTAACTTCAGCAATGGTATCTCGTCTGTATGATTACGGAGCATGAAAGAAGATCAAAGAAAAGCAACACTATCATCTGTCAAGAAAGTAATAAGAGGCAATTAATGAGGTTTAACGATTAAAAAACAATCTATTCATTTTAAGTTAATAATGGTCCTCAATTGCACACGCTCAAAAACAATGATACGCGAGTATATCAAAAAGAATGATACACGAATATATCAAAAAGAATGATACACGGGTATATCACACAATGATACACGGGTATATCATCAATCTCTGATAGAACTACGTGAGTTACATCCACTACTTGATTATACATAAACAAACATGGAAGCATATTCTGTACACGACATTGTTGTTCAATTATTGCGGATTTTTTTACTCTCCACTAATACATCCAATATTATTGCCAGTACGATATGGACGATCGGTTTTCAAATTGCAACAAGTTCTTACCAAGTTGTGTTTTAAGACGACGGTCACTAACCACTGTACGGTCGATTCGACTTGTAAGCCGGGGTCACTAATCACTATACGGTCGAACCGACTTGTAAGACGGGTCACTAATCACTGTACGGTCAAGTCGACTTGTAAGTCGGCGTCACTAATCAATGTACGGTCAAGTCGACTTGTAAGACGGCGTCACTAAACACTGTACGGTCAAGTCGACTTGTAAGACGGCGTCACTAATCACTGTACGGTCGAGTCGACTTGTAAGACGGCGTCACTAATCACTGTGTGGTCGAGTAGACTTGTAAGACGGGGTCACTAATCACTGTGCGGTCAAGTCGACTTGTAAGCCGGGGGTCACTAATCACTGTGCGGTCGAGTAGACTTGTAAGACGGGGTCACTAATCACTGTGCGGTCAAGTCGACTTGTAAGCCGGGGTCACTAATCACTGTGCGGTCGAGTAGACTTGTAAGACGGGGTCACTAATCACTGTACGGTCGAGTCGACGCTTTATTTCATGATTCATACTCCAAACTTCTGGGATTTATTGCCATTATGCTGTGAACGTACGCAGTGCCGTTCTTTACTCGTTATGTGTCATGTTATGCTCTTTATAAAAACATTTGTGGTCGAAACGTCGATTTTTGAATAAGCATATATGTTGCTAGCAATATTTCATTAAGCCTTTTCAAGTTTTGCTAGTTTTTAGGACCAGCATAACATGTGTGTGAGTGAAATTACTTTTTAAACAAAACGAACGCTTGCCCCTTAAAAAGTTTGTGTTTAAACTCATCGCCAGAGAAAAATGAGAATTGAAAGGTTCTTCACCATCTTCTTCTTCTGTTTCTGCAATAGCTTTTCAGGCGTCGATATTGATGACATTTGTAAAAGATGAGCACAAAAGAAATTCACATTCAGAATCATATTCAGGATAAGCTAACTGTAGAGAGTGACCAAGAATCATATTCAGGATAAGCTAACTGTAGAGAGTGACCAAGAATCATATTCAGGATAAGCTAACTGTAGAGAGTGACCAAGAATCATATTCAGGATAAGCTAACTGTAGAGAGTGACCAGGAATCTGATTCAGGATAAGCTAACTGAAGAGAGTGACCAAGAATCATATTCAGGATAAGCTAACTGTAGAGAGTGACCAGGAATCTGATTCAGGATAAGCTAACTGAAGAGAGTGACCAAGAATCTGATTCAGGATAAGCTAACTGAAGAGAGTGACCAAGAATCATATTCAGGATAAGCTAACTGTAGAGAGTGACCAGGAATCTGATTCAGGATAAGCTAACTGAAGAGAGTGACCAAGAATCAGATTCAGGATAAGCTAACTGTAGAGAGTGACGAAGAATCATATTCAGGATAAGCTAACTGTAGAGAGTGACGAAGAATCATATTCAGGATAAGCTAACTGTAGAGAGTGACCAAGAATCAGATTCAGCATAAACTAACTGAAGAGAGTGACCAAGAAGTAGATTCAGGATAAACTAACTGAAGAGAGTGACCAAGAAGTAGATTCAGGATAAACTATCTGAAGAGAGTGACGAAGAAGTAGATTCAGGATAAACTAACTGAAGAGAGTGACCAAGAAGTAGATTCAGGATAAACTAACTGAAGAGAGTGACCAAGAAGTAGATTCAGGATAAAGTAACTGAAGAGAGTGACCAAGAAGTAGATTCAGGATAAACTAACTGAAGAGAGTGACCAAGAAGTAGATTCAGGATAAACTAACTGAAGAGAGTGACCAAGAAGTAGATTCAGGATAAACTAACTGAAGAGGGTGACCAAGAAGTAGATTCAGGATAAACTAACTGAAGAGAGTGACCAAGAAGTAGATTCAGGATAAGCTAACTTCTTCTTCTTCTTCTGCGTTCGTTCTGAAACTCCTGCAGATTAGTAAGATGTAGTCCGGAGAGTGGAATGCGTTGTGTCATGGTTTACAGCATTGCTGCTATATCTGCACCTTTCGGCCTGACACATCCGACTTCAGCATGACTTTGGGTCACTGACCCTATATGTGATGGGACAGCCAACTCCATCCCATAACCTCCTTACTCGCCTTTTACGACATGCGTGGAAGGTAACCAGTGTTGCTATTCTTTGCTCCCCTTTCGGGCCCCGGCAACACACGGGCTATTCTTGATTCAGGATAAACTAACTGAAGAGAGTGGGATCATGACTCTTGATTCAGGATAAACTAACTGAAGAGAATGGGATCATGACTCTTGATTCAGGATAAACTAACTGAAGAGAGTGGGATCGTGATTCTTGATTCAGGATAAACTAACTGAAGAGAGTGAGATCATGACTCTTGATTCAGGATAAACTAACTGAAGAGAGTGAGATCGTGACTCTTGATTCAGGATAAACTAACTGAAGAGAATGGGATCATGACTCTTGATTCAGGATAAACTAACTGAAGAGAGTGGGATCATGATTCTCGTCGGTAGAAGACCTCTGTACAAAATTAATTAGGACTTCATTCGTGACGTTTTTCATTATTGTCATGATTTTCGTTGGTCATTATTTATATATTTTGAGTTACATGCCATGAATAGGCAAGGCCGACCAATGAAATTCACGTGAATACTAAAAATTGGTATTTCAGTTCATATTTACGTTTTCTGTTGAAAGGTCTTGTTGTTCGTCCATCACAAGTGATGATGATGACCATTTGTTACATCCACTTTTGAAAATTCAATTTTAGTTATGTCCTTGATTATGAGTTCGTAGATGGCTAATGAGCTCTATTCGAGTTGTAAATGTCCTTGGACAGTTTGGACATGGAATAACGACTGTAGACGGATCTTGGTCTATCCGTGAGTTTCTAGCTGCTCTCCGCTGTTGAGCTGCTGCATTTTTATTTTTTTTTCACAAGATGATGCGCTCTTTTTGAAAGGTCTTATAGTACCGTAGACGGTCACGGTCTCATAATGCTAAATTTATAACTCAGTGCTGGTATAATCTCTGAGCAAGGATAGGAACAGGACACATGATCAAACTGGTGGCAACAAAAACAGTCAAGGATAGGAACAGGACACAGGATCAAATTGGTGGCAACAAAAACAGTCAAGGATAGGAACAGGACACAGGATCAAATTGGTGGCAACAAAAACAGTCAAGGATAGGAACAGGACGCAGGATCAAACTGGTGGCAACAAAAACAGTCAAGGATAGGAACAGGACGCAGGATCAAACTGGTGGCAACAAAAACAGTCAAGGATAGGAACAGGACACAGGATCAAACTGGTAGCAACAAAAACAGTCAAGGATAGGAACAGGACGCAGGATCAAACTGGTGGCAACAAAAACAGTCGAGGATAGGAACAGGACGCAGGATCAAACTGGTGGCAACAAAAACAGTCGAGGATAGGAACAGGACGCAGGATCAAATTGGTGGCAACAAAAACAGTCAAGGATAGGAACAGAACACAGGATCAAATTGGTGGCAACAAAAACAGTCAAGGATAGGAACAGGACACAGGATCAAACTGGTGGCAACAAAAACAGTCAAGGATAGGAACAGGACGCAGGATCAAACTATTGGCAACAAAAACAGTCAAGGATAGGAACAGGACACATGATCAAACTATTGGAAACAAAAACAGTCAAGAATAGGAACAGGACGCAGGATCAAACTATTGGCAACAAAAACAGTCAAGGATAGGAACAGGACGCAGGATCAAACTATTGGCAACAAAAACAGTCAAGGATAGGAACAGGACGCAGGATCAAACTGGTGGCAACAAAAACAGTCAAGGATAGGAACAGGACACAGGATCAAACTGGTGGCAACAAAAACAGTCAAGGATAGGAACAGGACACAGGATCAAACTGGTGGCAACAAAAACAGTCGAGGATAGGAACAGGACACAGGATCAAACTGGTGGCAACAAAAACAGTCAAGGATAGGAACAGGACACATGATCAAACTATTGGCAACAAAAACAGTCAAGGATAGGAACAGGACGCAGGATCAAACTGGTGGCAACAAAAACAGTCAAGGATAGGAACAGGACGCAGGATCAAACTGGTGGCAACAAAAACAGTCAAGGATAGGAACAGGACGCAGGATCAAACTGGTGGCAACAAAAACAGTCAAGGATACTCACCAACAAGCTTTATGTTTGTCTTTAACGAGTCCAACATTATGTTTTCCATTTTCAGATCTCTGGGAATGAGAAAACAAAATGTCTCTCTATAGTTATCACATATATGATAAATCAGTTAATTCATCCTCTGTAAATCAATAAAACAATCAATCAAGATCACTGGCCGTCGTAAGATAATAAGAAGTTGGTGAATTCTCTAGGGGTGCAACGGGTTCGGCATTGCTCATGCAATTCCAAGGTTATCGGGTAACAAAGGGTTCGGCATTGCTCATGCAATTCCAAGGTTATCGGGTAACAAAGGGTTCGGCATTGCTCATGCAATTCAAAGGTTATCGGGTAACAGAGGGTTCGGCATTTCTCATGCAATTCAAAGGTTATCGGGTAACAAAGGGTTCGGCATTGCTCATGCAATTCCAAGGTTATCGGGTAACAAAGGGTTCGGCATTGCTCATGCAATTCCAAGGTTATCGGGTAACAAATGGTTCGGCATTGCTCATGCAATTCCAAGGTTATCGGGTAACAAATGGTTCGGCATTGCTCATGCAATTCCAAGGTTATCGGGTAACAAAGGGTTCGGCATTGCTCGTGCAATTCCAAGGTTATCGGGTAACAAAGGGTTCGGTATTGCTCAAGCCCCAACAGAAGCAATGCTCATGTGTCAGATTGTTGTGAAGCAAGGCCAGAACGCCATGGTGTCTCGGTTCGAGAAAGAAATGTGTGCAGAAGATTAATTTAAACTTGGACGAGGTGTTCACGATGACGGAGAACTAAACATAGGCTAAGAGTGTGAATACATAGGCTAAGAGTGTGAATACATAGGCTAAGAGTGTGAATACATAGGCTAAGAGTGTGAATACATAGGCTTAGAGTGTGAATACATAGGCTAAGAGTGTGAATACATAGGCTAAGAGTGTGAATACATAGGCTAAGAGTGTGAACACGTAGACTAAGAGTGTGAACACATATACTTAGAGTGTGAATACATAGGCTAAGAGTGTGAATACATAGGCTAAGAGTGTGAATACATAGGCTAAGAGTGTGAATACATAGGCTAAGAGTGTGAATACATAGGCTAAGAGTGTGAATACATAGGCTAAGAGTGTGAATACATAGGCTAAGAGTGTGAATACATAGGCTAAGAGTGTGAATACATAGGCTAAGAGTGTGAATACATAGGCTAAGAGTGTGAATACATAGGCTAAGAGTGTGAATACATAGGCTAAGAGTGTGAATACATAGGCTAAGAGTGTGAATACATAGGCTAAGAGTGTGAATACATAGGCTAAGAGTGTGAATACATAGGCTAAGAGTGTGAATACATAGGCTTAGAGTGTGAATACATAGGCTAAGAGTGTGAATACATAGGCTAAGAGTGTGAATACATAGGCTAAGAGTGTGAACACGTAGACTAAGAGTGTGAACACATATACTTAGAGTGTGAACTAACTCGTATCAAAATCTGATGTCAAGCGTTTCATATACCAAAATTAGATTTGTAGATAAAAAAAGATTCAGTACGAGGGCACAAGAGGCAATGGACGTCTAGTACACAGGATATGTTCAAATCGGCGGAACACAACGTACGAGATAGGAGTACGTTCCAAGCTCAAATCACTGCTTACCGTTTCCTCTGAAACAGTGACCCAGGGATAAGTTTTTGCCAGCACAGTAAAAGGCCACAATGGGTAATAAACCATAATGGCGGGAAGCTGATACACACGCGCGCGCATGGCGTCACACTGAAAGGATGATCTAGGATATGGATGATTATCTTAATTAAAAGCATGCCAGAAACGGATGTGCTAGGTCTGTATAATGCAAATTAAACTGTGGCACACCGCACTTCACGCTACTCCGCCAAAACCACACGGAAATTGCTGTTGGTTATTCAAGAACGAACGCAAAAGAAATATAACATCAAGCAGATCAAGATTAATCAATAATCACAAAAAAAAACACTTGCTTAGGGTACCAAGCACATTAAGGGCACCAAAAACTAAGGGTACCACTGTAAATGTCGGTGTTCTCAGCAAATACGCTGTTCAGTACTGGGCAAATCGTTATTAATAAAAGTAAGAAAGAAGTTTAGGACTCAGTTGTAAATTTAGTAAATAGAGATGTGTGTAACTAGAGATGTGTGGAAATAGAGATGTGTGGAACTACAGATGTGTGTAACTAGAGATGTGTGGAAATAGAGATGTGTGTAACTAGAGATGTGTGGAAATAGAGATGTGTGTAAATAGAGATGTGTGTAAATAGAGATGTGTGTAAATAGAGATGTGTGGAAATAGAGATGTGTGGAAATAGAGATGTGTGTAAATAGAGATGTGTGGAAATAGAGATGTGTGGAAAAAGAGATGTGTGGAAATAGAGATGTGTGGAAATAGAGATGTGTGGAAATAGAGATGTGTGTAACTAGAGATGTGTGTAACTAGGGATGTGTGGAAATAGAGATGTGTGTAAATAGAGATGTGTGGAAATAGAGATGTGTGGAAATAGAGATGTGTGGAAAGAGATGTGTGGAAATAGAGATGTGTGTAACTAGAGATGTGTGTAAATAGAGATGTGTGTAAATAGAGATGTGTGGAAATAGAGATGTGTGGAAATAGAGATGTGTGTAACTAGAGATGTGTGTAACTAGAGATGTGTGTAACTAGAGATGTGTGTAACTAGAGATGTGTGTAACTAGAGATGTGTGGAAATAGAGATGTGTGGAAATAGAGATGTGTGGAAATAGAGATGTGTGGAAATAGAGGTGTGGAAATAGAGATGTGTGGAAATAGAGATGTGTGGAAATAGAGATGTGTGGAAATAGAGATGTGTGGAAATAGAGATGTGTGGAAATAGAGGTGTGGAAATAGAGATGTATGGAAATAGAGATGTGTGGAAATAGAGATGTGTGGAAATAGAGATGTGTGTTATCATCATCATCGTCGTGAAATTGCACGTTACGAATAGGAAAACGATATTTCACATTACAGACGTCGATATTAATTAGAGAGCATAAAGTACAGACAAACCGTGCAATGAGAATACAGTCCGTTTACAAATCAAGATACTATATTTACAATATTCAATGTAAAAACTTCAATCAATTTGCAGACAGTAAAACTAATATTTTAAAACAAGTTCAGTGAGAACTAATACAACGACGACTATATGGGACTGTCAGTTTTAAACGTACAGAGAAATGACCGTCGCAGACATAATTTTACAAATCTAACTACGAGAGTCATACGTAGGCCCTATGGTTTGATAACATTTATAGTAAAACATCAGTGTGGCAAAAGTAGCTTAATCAGCTTAACTAGATCCCCACCAGTGTCATCAAGATTAAACAGCATAACCAAACCCACATCAGTGTTATCAAGATTAAACATCATAACCAAACCCACATCAGTGTCATCAAGATTAAACATCATAACCAGACCCACACCAGTGTTATCAAGATTAAACATCATAACCAAACCCACATCAGTGTTATCAAGATTAAACATCATAACCAAACCCACATCAGTGTCATCAAGATTAAACAGCTTAACCAGACCCACACCAGTGTTATCAAGATTAAACATCATAACCAAACCCACATCAGTGTCATCAAGATTAAACATCATAACCAGACCCACACCAGTGTTATCAAGATTAAACATCATAACCAAACCCACATCAGTGTTATCAAGATTAAACATCATAACCAAACCCACATCAGTGTCATCAAGATTAAACATCATAACCAGACCCACACCAGTGTTATCAAGATTAAACATCATAACCAAACCCACATCAGTGTTATCAAGATTAAACATCATAACCAAACCCACATCAGTGTCATCAAGATTAAACAGCTTAACCAGACCCACACCAGTGTTATCAAGATTAAACAGCTTAACCAGACCCACACCAGTGTCATCAAGATTAAACATCATAACCACACCCACATCAGTGTCATCAAGATTAAACATCATAACCACACCCACATCAGTGTCATCAAGATTAAACATCATAAACAAACCCACATCAGTGTCATCAAGATTAAGCATCATAAACAAACCCACATCAGTGTCATCAAGATTAAACATCATAACCACACCCACATCAGTGTCATCAAGATTAAACATCATAAATAAACCCATATCAGTGTCATCAAGATTAAGCATCATAAACAAACCCACATCAGTGTCATCAAGATTAAACATCATAAACAAACCCACATCAGTGTCATCAAGATTAAACATCATAACCACACCCACATCAGTGTCATCAAGATTAAACATCATAAACAAACCCACATCAGTGTCATCAAGATTAAACATCATAAACAAACCCACATCAGTGTCATCAAGATTAAACATCATAACAACACCCACATCAGTGTCATCAAGATTAAACATCATAAACAAACCCACATCAGTGTCATCAAGATTAAGCATCATAAACAAACCCACATCAGTGTCATCAAGATTAAACATCATAACCAAACCCACATCAGTGTCATCAAGATTAAACATCATAACCAAACCCACATCAGTGTCATCAAGATTAAACATCATAAACAAACCCACATCAGTGTCATCAAGATTAAACATCATAACCACACCCACATCAGTGTCATCAAGATTAAACATCATAACCACACCCACATCAGTGTCATCCAGATTAAACATCATAACCAAACCCACATCAGTGTCATCAAGATTAAACATCATAAACAAACCCACATCAGTGTCATCAAGATTAAACATCATAACCACACCCACATCAGTGTTATCAAGATTAAACATCATAACCACACCCACATCAGTGTCATCAAGATTAAACATCATAACCACACCCACATCAGTGTTATCAAGATTAAACATGTTATGCGTGACCAAATTAACCACTATTTTTAGATTACGCACATGGTCCTGCTGCACCCAAGCATACATGTATCGGTTTCACTTTCCGCATAAGCCAGATTTATAAGCTAACATATTCTGAAGTTTGTAAATGAGACGTGCCCATTTTATCATAAGGTCTGGGGCATAGGGTACAATACCATAGGTTGAAGTATCAGTAACCAACCATCATTAGAACCAGCATAATATATCTAGCAGCACATTAGAGATGACATGATATCTAGGAGCACATTAGAGATGACATGATATATAGGAGCAAATTAGAGATGACATGATATCTAGGAGCAAATTAGAGATGACATGATATTTAGGAGCAAAAGTAAAAACAAACTCTAGGGAAGTGGCTAACAACATATGCTGTTACCCCCCCCCCCCTAATAGATTTAGCTACTGCTATTGTTAGAAGACACGGAAACATTTAAAATTATGGAGCCACAGAAATTTCTATTTAGTGGCACTGGAGGAAGTTTACTACCCCACTACATCAACATTCTAGTCAATCGATTACACCAACACTTTAACCAATCATAACATCAACACTTTAACCACTCGATTACATCAACATTTTAACCACTCGATTACATCAACATTTTAACCACTCGATTACACCAACACTTCAACTACACGACATCAACACTAACCACTGGACTATAAAAACACTATAACCACTCAATTACATCAACACACTAACCACTCAATTACATCACTACTTCAGCGACTCGTACATCAACAAACTACTCAAATACACCCACACTAACCACTAAGTTGCATGAACACCTTAACCACTCAATTATATCAACACTATCACCATTCGATTGCATCAACATTGTAACCACTCGATGACATCATCACTCCAACTATTCCAATTCACCAACACTAACCACTCAATTGCATAAACACTCAAACCACTCCATAACATCAACACTATAATCGCTCGACTAAATCAACACGCTAACCTCTCGACTACATCAAAACTCTAACCATTCAGCTACGCGACAACTCTAATGACTCGATTGCATCATCACTCCAACTATTCGAATACACCACTAACCAAAGAAACTATAAGCACTGGATAGCATCAACAATATAACACAATTTCTACATCCACATTTGAATAAGTATGCCCATTTCACTGATGCTCATTGACAATCAATCTAAAATGTGAAAACCCAGTGATCCATCAATATTTTGCTATAATGGCAATAATCTTCACATCTAAAGGAGGCTACTGAAAAGAAGTTAGTTTATAGATAGATTTATAGACACCAAATAGGATGAAGAAAACGGAAAATGATAACCATAAGGAAAGGTTATAAAGAACAGCAGAAGACAACTCTGTCAGAGTTTATCAAGGGGGCGTAATTTATTTCCGGGTCTGCCTGGCCTGTTTGTTGACATTCAAGGTAATCTGCTTAAGTTAGCAATGTTTCTGACGCCATCTAAATCTCCTTGCATTGCCCCAAGTGCTTCCAGATCGACGTTCTGAAGTCGGCTTAAAACGGCGTCCAAGGAATGGACCAGGATATATTGCTAACACTCTTCATTAGTAGAAACGAAAGGTTAAGTAAACGTATTTTAGAGTTACTATTTCCTTTTCTGTTATCTTCAGTATGACAATCTTGTGACGTTGCACTGTTCTGAGTTAAGTGTTCATGGCATCTCTCTCAGTGTGTGTGTGTACGTGTGTGTGTGTGTACGTGCGCGCATGCGTATGCGCATTTATGTATGGTTCAGAAGCAAGGATTCTGAACAAATAGACAACATTGTAAGAAATATTAAAATTGACAAAAAATTTATTTTGCACATATTAGACTATATGGCACACTGTTGAATACCTTACTTGAAGGTAGATTTTGAAGGTAGATTTGAGGGGACGAGAGCGCGAGGTAGGCAGAGATATAAGTCGGAGGTAGACATCATGATGTGGGCAGGATATTGCAGAGTGAATCACTATGGCAATCAATCTAACATCAACACTCTAACCACTCAATTACATCACTACTTCAGCGACTCTTTAAAATCAACGTGCTAATCATTTTTTTATTGTAAGAAATCTCCAGTTATCTTCATTGGAAATCAACCTTCTATTGTAAGAAATCTCCAGCTATCTTCATTGGAAATCAACCTTCTATTGTAAGAAATCTCCAGCTATCTTCATTGGAAATCAACCTTCTATTGTAAGAAATCTCCAGCTATCTTCTTTGGAAATCAACCTTCTACTGTAAGAAATCTCCAGCTATCTTCATTGGAAATCAACCTTTTAATGTAAGAAATCTCCAGCTATCTTCATTGGAAATCATCCGTTTCATGTAAGAAATCTCCAGCTATCTTCATTGGAAATCAACCTTCTATTGTAAGAAATCTCCAGCTATCTTCATTGGAAATCTACCTTCTATTGTAAGAAATCTCCAGCTATCTTCATTGGAAATCAACCTTCTATTGTAAGAAATCTCCAGCTATCTTCATTGGAAATCAACCTTCTATTGTAAGAAATCTCCAGCTATCTTCATTGGAAATCAACCTTCTATTGTAAGAAATCTCCAGCTATCTTCATTGGAAATCAACCTTCTATTGTAAGAAATCTCCAGCTATCTTCATTGGAAATCAACCTTCTATTGTAAGAAATCTCCAGCTATCTTCATTGGAAATCAATCTTCTATTGTAAGAAATCTCCAGCTATCTTCATTGGAAATCAACCTTCTATTGTAAGAAATCTCCAGCTATCTTCATTGGAAATCAATCTTCTATTGTAAGAAATCTCCAGCTATCTTCATTGGAAATCAACCTTTTAATGTAAGAAATCTCCAGCTATCTTCATTGGAAATCATCCGTTTCATGTAAGAAATCTCCAGCTATCTTCATTGGAAATCAACCTTCTATTGTAAGAAATCTCCAGCTATCTTCATTGGAAATCAACCTTCTATTGTAAGAAATCTCCAGCTATCTTCATTGGAAATCAACCTTCTATTGTAAGAAATCTCCAGCTATCTTCATTGGAAATCAACCTTCTATTGTAAGAAATCTCCAGCTATCTTCATTGGAAATCAACCTTCTATTGTAAGAAATCTCCAGCTATCTTCATTGGAAATCAACCTTCTATTGTAAGAAATTTCCAGCTATTTTCATTGGAAATCAACCTTCTATTGTAAGAAATCTCCAGCTATCTTCATTGGAAATCAACCTTCTATTGTAAGAAATCTCCAGCTATCTTCATTGGAAATTAACCTTCTATTGTAAGAAATCTCCAGCTATCTTCATTGGAAATCAACCTTCTATTGTAAGAAATCTCCAGCTATCTTCATTGGAAATCAACCTTCTATTGTAAGAAATCTCCAGCTATCTTCATTGGAAATCAACCTTCTATTGTAAGAAATCTCCAGCTATCTTCATTGGTCACTATGTGTACACTTTGTGGTGACAACCATTGAAAATCAAGTCAACGGCATCACTTTAAAAGAATGATTTCCAAGTTAGCCCACAAGTATTACAGTGTCTGGTCACGGCACAAGATACCGTCGGGTACTTATAGTTTCTGGTCACGGCACAAGATACCGTCGGATACTCATAGTATCTGGTCTTAAAATTATATGGGATCTGTGAAAAAGTTGAACTTTACAAAGTCTAATTGGATCTGTGAAGAAAGTGAACTTTATTGGATCTGTGAAGAAAGTGAACTTTATTGGATCTGTGAAGAAAGTGAACTTTATTGGATCTGTGAAGAAAGTGAACTTTATTGGATCTGTGAAGAAAGTGAACTTTATTGGATCTGTGAAGAAAGTGGACTTTATTGGATCTGTGAAGAAAGTGAACTTTATTGGATCTGTGAAGAAAGTGAACTTTATTGGATCTGTGAAGAAAGTGAACTTTATTGGATCTGTGAAGAAAGTGAACTTTATTGGATCTGTGAAGAAAGTGAACTTTATTGGGTCTGTGAAGAAAGTGAACTTTATTGGGTCTGTGAAGAAAGTGAACTTTATTGGATCTGTGAAGAAAGTGAACTTTATTGGATCTGTAAAGAAAGTGAACTTTAAATTCAATGAGATCTATGAATAAAGGGAACTTTAAAAAAAAAATATCTTTAGACACCATTGGTACCATAGTGAAAATAGTGTGAGAACCACTGCTTTAAATGACATTTCTTCGTGTGGAGTAACCGTTACTGCCTCAGATAATTTGCCTACTTAAGCTCATCACGTAGTCTAACTGCTCATGTTCATAAACTCTCAGGCACGGCGGAATGTATAGCTATTTACTATTGCTACACACTACAAAGATAATGTTCATAATTTCACAAGGCAATCTCAGTTCTAGGCTGCAGGGCAGGGAGAGGTTCTATCACATTTTCTCGTAGCTAGCGCATCAGAAGGTGTAGAACTTTCAGCAGTCATCGACCTCTGTGTCGTAATATTGATTTCACAATCCCAGAATCCCCCGTCTACTATCAACCACCCACTCTCATTTTTTTTAAAACTGTGTTTATAGACGAATTTCATTCTACAGCATCGAGGAGTAAACGTGTCTTCTGGTGGGAGGTGGAGAATATGATCGATAGTGTCCTCTTACCAACATTTGGGAGTGGACGGTGTATTGAGTATCGGCTGGTTTGTGTCCGGAGGAGTATGTTCTGTAGCAGTAGTTCTCGTCCATGTTTTAGTCCGAGACACCCTGATAGGACAAATTGTCATCCGTCTCGCCCTAGTGCCTAAAATTTGGTCATTGACTTTCTTTGTGAGACACCATCAATAACTTTCTTTGTGAGAAACAACCAATAACTTTCTTTGTGAGACACCATCAATAACTTTCTTTGTGAGAAACAACCAATAACTTTCTTGTGAGACACCATCAATAACTTTCTTTGTGAGAAACAACCAATAACTTTCTTGTGAGACACCATCAATAACTTTCTTTGTGAGACACCATCAATAACTTTCTTTGTGAGAAACAACCAATAACTTTCTTTGTGAGACACCATCAATAACTTTCTTTGTGAGAAACAACCAATAACTTTCTTTGTGAGACACCATCAATAACTTTCTTTGTGAGACATTACAATAACTTTGTGAGACACTATTCAATAACTTTCTTTGTGAGACATCACCAATAACTTTATGAGACACCAACAATAGCTTTGTGAGACGCCAATAACTTTGTGAGACACCAACAATAACTTTCCTTGGGAGAAATGCCAATAATTGTCTTTGTGAGACACCATCAATAACTTTCTTAGTGAGACACCACTAATAACTTTGAGAGACACTAACAAAATCTTTAAAAATGTATCGTTATAAATCTTGTTGTTTATCGTTCAAATAGTTATCTTTCTGTGCGTCCCTCTACCCTCAAGGGGTCTGTGGGGTCACAATTTGAAACGTGTTCTCCGTGGTCCTCAATGCAAGCATCCGTTGCACAACGGGGTTGAAAGCAATGGTAAACTACTGTCCATAAGATCACCTGCAGCCAAAAGTACTCAAAATTGATCCGTGACCCTCGGAATTCTAATAGATATTGACTAATGGGAAAATAAGCCTTCTAAAATAGCTCATTTGACTATTACCCTGATTTGCATTGACTGTCACACAAAGTTTAATCATAGTGGTCAATGAAAACACGGGTATAATCAAATGTGTCATTCAGAAGGCATGTTTTTCAAGTAGCCAGTAGGTCTCATATATCGCACAGTCACAGTTAGCTCGCAACGTCATGAATATGGTCACAGTGTTCTATATATATATACATATTAAAATTGGTAGCATATCATATTCAGGAGATGGCTATCAACCTAGCATTTGTTGCTGTTGTGATTTTCTAGGCAATATAAATACGTTCAGTAGTTTGCCATTGCTTTCTAAACGGTCAGGATGCACAATTACCTGTGGCGAAGATCGAACTCGGTACCTTGGCCGTCACAGACGCGCTGTACCATTTCACCACTGAGCCGGACAATACATATACATATACTGTTCACAAAAACAAACGCAACTTTTTTAAAGTTACTTTTATAATATAAAAGATATTCGCTGATTTGACATCATTCAACCTATCGACTGTGTTCAACTGGTCATTAACTTCTCGTGGTTACCTGAAGTGTACTCACTTCATGATTATTGAGGTCATGGAAGAGGTCACGGTCAAAACTATTTTAATGGTAATAACTCGTGAAAGATTCATGAGAATCCCGTGAAACTTACAGAAAACACAGAAATATCTGACCATATTATTGAATATCTATAAGATATTAACGATCCTGGAATAAATGCAGTCTTCTGGCTACGAAAGAAAGCTCAGATAATCCTCCCCATTGCATATACGAATCAAGACTTAATCGCTCGCAATTCCTGAGGTTCAAAAACAAACAAAGGAGAAGGAGGTGGGGTGTTTGACAAAAGTTGACAACAACAATTCTGGTTTGTTATTTTAACCACCATTAAAATTGTATGCAATTGAATTAGAAGAAAAACTCTAAACTTGTAAAACAAAATGTATTTTTGTTGTACTTTTAATGCATACATTGTATCGTCCTTTATCGTACGATATAAGACACAATACATCTTATATTTGTTGGATAGACAAGTACACAATGTGTCTTATATTTGTTGGATGGACAAGTACACAGTGTGTCTTATATTTGTTGGATAGACAAGTACACAGTGTCTTATATTTGTTGGATAGACAAGTACACAGTGTCTTATATTTGTTGGATAGACAAGTACACAATGTGTCTTATATTTGTTGGATGGACAAGTACACAATGTCTTATATTTGTTGGATAGACAAGTACACAATGTGTCTTATATTTGTTGGATAGACAAGTACACAATGTGTCTTATATTTGTTGGATAGACAAGTACACAATGTGTCTTATATTTGTTGGATAGACAAGTACACAGTGTCTTATATTTGTTGGATGGACAAGTACACAATGTGTCTTATATTTGTTGGATGGACAAGTACACAATGTGTCTTATATTTGTTGGATAGACAAGTACACAGTGTGTCTTATATTTGTTGGATAGACAAGTACACAGTGTCTTATATTTGTTGGATAGACAAGTACACAGTGTCTTATATTTGTTGGATAGACAAGTACACAGTGTGTCTTATATTTGTTGGATAGACAAGTACACAGTGTCTTATATTTGTTGGATAGACAAGTACACAGTGTGTCTTATATTTGTTGGATAGACAAGTACACAGTGTCTTATATTTGTTGGATAGACAAGTACACAGTGTCTTATATTTGTTGGATAGACAAGTACACAATGTGTCTTATATTTGTTGGATGGACAAGTACACAATGTCTTATATTTGTTGGATAGACAAGTACACAATGTGTCTTATATTTGTTGGATAGACAAGTACACAATGTGTCTTATATTTGTTGGATGGACAAGTACACAATGTCTTATATTTGTTGGATAGACAAGTACACAATGTGTCTTATATTTGTTGGATGGACAAGTACACAGTGTCTTATATTTGTTGGATAGACAAGTACACAATGTGTCTTATATTTGTTGGATGGACAAGTACACAATGTCTTATATTTGTTGGATAGACAAGTACACAATGTGTCTTATATTTGTTGGATAGACAAGTACACAGTGTCTTATATTTGTTGGATGGACAAGTACACAATGTGTCTTATATTTGTTGGATGGACAAGTACACAATGTGTCTTATATTTGTTGGATAGACAAGTACACAGTGTGTCTTATATTTGTTGGATAGACAAGTACACAGTGTGTCTTATATTTGTTGGATGGACAAGTACACAGTGTGTCTTATATTTGTTGGATGGACAAGTACACAGTGTGTCTTATATTTGTTGGATGGACAAGTACACAGTGTGTCTTATATTTGTTGGATGGACAAGTACACAGTGTGTCTTATATTTGTTGGATAGACAAGTACACAGTGTGTCTTATATTTGTTGGATAGACAAGTACACAGTGTGTCTTATATTTGTGAACGGACAGGACACAGATACATGGTATACTGTCCATTAATTACGAAAAATTAATAAAATGTCTTCAAGAAATATGCATATATGGAAAAGACATCAGACTAATTAGAAATATATATTGGGAACAGACTGCATCAATAAGATATGAAAACAGCTACTCTCCATACATAGAAATAAGAGGAGAGATAAGACAAGGATGCCCTTTATCACCCAACCTATTTAATATCTACACAGAGAATATCTTTAAAATATAGAAGAAATGCCAGGACTCAAGATCAATAGGAAAATAATAAACAACATTAGATATGCAGATGACACTGTTCTTTTGGCAGAAAGTGAACATGAACTACAAAGACTAATTGATCAAGTCAATAAATAATGAATATGGGCTGGATATAAATATCCAAAACACAAAACTCCAGATAATCAGCAAAGACAGAGAAGAACCAATGCTAAACATAAACATACAGGGAGAGAATCTACAACAAGTAAAGTATTATCAATATCTTGGGCACATAGTCACAAATGATGGCAGATGTGAAACAGAAGTTAAAAGGAGAATAGGAATGGCTAAAAGTACCTGCAATGACATGAGGAAAATAGTAACATCTAAACAAATTACAAACAAGTTAAAAATGAGAATTATAAAATGCTACATCTGTTCTATATTAATGTATGACTCAGAAACACGGACACTAAATAAACAATTAGAAGACAAAATTGATGCCTTTGAGATGTGGGTATATAGAAGAATAGGGAGAACATCGTGGAAAGAGAAGAAAACAAATAAAGAGATTCTAAAAACACTTAATATGAAGAAAGAATTACTAAGAGAAATAAAGATCAGGCAAATAAATTATTCTAGACACATTAAACGGCATGACACCTTATTGAAGATCTTACTTGTGGGTAAAGTCAAAGGGAAGCGAGCAAGCGATAGGCAGAGATACAAGTGGGAGAGTAAAATAACAATTTGGACAGGTTACAGTCTAGCAAAGTGCACCACCAAGACAAGAGACATGGGATGTTGGAGGTCTGTTGTAGCCAACCTTCGTTGTGAAGACGGCACCTGATGATGATAACTACAGAATACATTTCTGAACATTTCCAACTCACGGAAATCATTTTGACGTTTGTCAAGATTGTCTATCCCTGTCGTCCAGGTAGTATGACTCACACTTCCTCACCTGACAACACTGACAAGGTATGAAAAGATCTATGGAATGTAAGTACTTACAAAGACTAACTATAAACCAGGAATGCCGAATCTACCGGTGACGAATCCAGGCACAATAACTACCCTAGTTAACACATTTCCTTCGCGGCTTCTCAAATAACGTCTTATTATCCCCCGGCACGCACAGTCGTAATTCTGATAGTTCCTGACAACGCTCTCCAACCAAGGAATTGCAGTTTGTTCAAATGTTCAATGTTACACGCGCAGTTTAGCGTTGTTCCCTGGTATAGTCGATTTCTTTGTAATAGTTATAGAAAGCAATACACAATATTAAGTATCGAATGCTGTTATTTTCATTAAGCTAATGTTGGCTGAGCACCTATGTGGGTTCCTTTGTGTACATACGTAGATTTATGACATTTATTTTATACAATAGCTTCTGTTGAAATTTCTACCGGTAGAATATCATATTTAGCAGGCAAGTGATCAATATAGCATTTTTTTCATGCGGTACCTTCTGGTGGTAGGCACCTCTCTCCATCTTTTCAGATGATTGTTGTTGTGCTATGATTAATATAATTTACGTTCCATGACGCTGATGGATATGACTGATGGGACCACGTCTGAGATGTAATTTACACTCCATGACGCTGATGGATATGACTGATGGGACCACGTCTGAGATGTAATTTACACTCCATGACGCTGATATATATGACTGATGGGACCACGTCTGAGATACATAGAGTCTTCCACATTACATACAAGTCATCACATGCTCATTTGTACTATTGCACGCTGTTGAGTGTCTTCTGGTCTGCCCTCCTACACCATCTGGTTTTAGGTTGCATTTCCTTGTCCTAGATTAAGTCTTGTATCCTCCCAAATGTGATCTCAGTCCGAAGCCGTTGACACAATGTGGGTTGTCAGGATAGGTAGAAGCCACCCCAAACAAGTTACGTCGTTAACAGAAACAGATTGTACTGACAACTGTATACTGTAGTTCAGTCACATCTGACAGGGCCACACAACAGAAACAGTTTGTACCGATTACTGTCATATAGTAGCACAGCCATATCTGACAAGGCCTGACAACAGTATTTTCTAGTCTTCTTATTTTATTATGGTGCCATTGCTTACTAAGCGGTTATGATTTTTAATTACCTACAAGTGAAATCGAACCATATACAGCCACTGCTCGAAACTCATTATCTCTCGGCCACAAAAGTCGCAGGTATGTTACATTACCTGTCATTAACCACACAGATTATGCTGAGGTCTGATGTGTGTGCTCAAAAGGGAAGATATCACAGCCATGCTGAAAAGTGTAACCAACAAAAATCCCTTTTTTCGTCCTCCATCCTGCTATTCTTCAGGTGTTTGCGAATGACAGCAGAAGAAGAATATCACACAAAACAGGCAAGATGTGTGATTATCTTTCTTCTCTCCCATTCTCCTGCAAAGTCACATGCTGACATGCTTCATTCAATTGTACTGTACCACCAGTTCAAGGAAGGATCGTAGAGCTATCTCATTTGTTTCAGATTTTCACCATTTTCTTGTATTGGTTATGAACCAGTACTTTTGCACTCCTGGCAGATCAATTGATGCTCAGCTCCCCTAGCAGATGATAAGTGTACCATATTGATGATTGTCTTGGCTGGCTGGTAGTTCAGTCGCTCATATCCGATGAGAAAGTGTATCATATTGATGATTGCCATGGCTGGCTGGTAGTTGAAGATTTTCATTATATCGCGCAGGCGTCCACTTCTAAAAGCTTGACAAGTAATATCAAACTCTACAAATCTCGGTCCGGCTGTGTCATCTATCAAGGTGTCCACATCTAACAGGCGTTTTATGAAACAGATTCAGGACATCCACCTTACTCGTCAAATATTCATCTATTGGTGAATTGAATACAAGCTTGCCTGTTCTGTTATTACTGCGAATACAACAATGTACTGGGCTGTAAAAGGTTAGCTGTAAATCCAAGACTACGAGCACTGTCGTAATGTTTTTCATGAAACGATATAGGGGATGGTCAAGTGCTTCTTCGTTCTTCGAATATACAAGTTGTGAATTTAGTGCACAACTCACCCATGTGATGATGCTTGAAATAAGAGGACACAATGCCAGCACATTGACTTTTCTTTCAAGTTGTCAGATGTGGCTAATGGATCGTGGAGTTGTCACATTATACAGGAGGTCAAAGCAACAAGAGTCAAATACGGTTAGTTGTGTCTGATCAAAAGGTGCAGATTTGCAGTCATGCTGTAAACTACAATACAGTCCATTATATTTTCTGGACTCAGACTTTTAGAAAAAGTGTGTGTATATTGATGTTTTAGAATCAAACCATTAACTATTTGCATACTCAAACCAACAATTATTCAGATGACCAAGTCATCAACTAATCAGACGACTAAGCCATCAACTGTTTAAATGATCGAGCTATCAGCTGTTAGGATGACAAAACCATCAACTGTTTGGATGACAAGACATCAACTTTGTGGATGACCAAACCATCAACAAGTTGGATGAACAAGTTATCAGTTGTTTAGATGGACGAAACCATCAACTACCTGAATCTTCAAGCCATCAACTGTTTATATGATCAAGTCATCATATAAGAAACTGGAAAACACCACAAAAATAACTCACCAAAATCAACTAGAAATGTTAAAAAAAAGCATGGCATGGAGATAAATAAAAACAACAGTTATGGTAATTGACAAATAAACTCAAATTATGAATATCGGAATAGATCAGTATAGAGGGGAAATACAATCGAGGAAGTGCAGATGTTTTCCTATTTGGGATTTATAATTACGGGGAATGTCTGTTTTGAGGCTGAAATTAGATTTGGGATCACAGTGGTCAAAAAAAGCATTTCGGGAGAAGCAAGCATTACTAACATCCAATGACATCAGTATTGAACGATGCAAGAGAATATCCCCTAAACGTAATATGTCTCGTGTGTGTCTGAAACATGGATTCTGAGAAAAGTGATGATAATACAGGGTTGGGGGGGGTGGCGAGGGCTTTTGAAATACATAACGGCTTGTAAAAATAATGAGGTGGGTAGATAAAATAGGGAGCACACAATTAATGAATGAGCAGTGTGTGGTTTATACATATATTTTTTTAAACGATTCTTATATATGTATGTTTTTAAGATTATATGTCAGTAAGCACGACATATAATCTCGACATACTTTAAGTCCAGTACAATAAAACCAATTACTTAATACCTACATGACCTGATTCAGACATATTGACCTAAGGTTGGATCAGCATTGCTATTAACGCATAATATCCATGCAGGATATATCCAAAGGAAAAGTATACGGGTATACGGGTACAGCTATAAAGGTTTGGGAACCACTAAGCAAGTGGAACCCGACGTGTATGCAATACTGCACAAGAGTAGATTTAAATATCAATAGTTTTCATGATGAAATAGGAAATGAGTACTTAAATGTAATAGCTTAAATGTGGTATATACATTCTCACAATTTGTTGTTTAAGCACAAAGTTTATTTAATCAACGACCACGCCCTTTAATAATTACTACTCTATGAAGTACATATCCATAAGAACATATCCAGTCAGAGCTGCAAGAGTACCACAGTCGATGCATCCATGCATAGAGTCAAGGTCGCAGGAGTACCACATTAGATGCATCTAACCTTAACCCTAACACTAGCACTAACCCTAATTCTAACATTACCCCTAGCACTAGCACTAACCCTAACTCTAACCTTAACCCTAACTCTAACCCTAACCATAACACTAGCACTAACCCTAACTCTAACCTTAACCCTAACTCTAACCCTAACACTAGCACTAACCCTAACTCTAACCTTAACCCTAACTCTAACCCTAACCATACATAAAATCATCCAGTGATTTCTATCTTCATCGATGGCCATGAGTGAGGAAAAAAATCCCGACCTGTTCAGTTCTTGAAGCAGTCCATGATTTTCTTTGACCTGTTCAGCTTCTTCACCTCAATTGTTCCCTGCGGTATCACTTCTGACCAGGAATCATATCGACATGCATGTCCAAAACATGCTCGTTTTCTTGATGTTACTCTAGAACAGGGGTGGGAAAACTTTTTGTGCAGAGGGCCGCATTGAAAATTGTAAAGCTATTGGAGGGCCGCATATAATATTATGTATGTTTTTGTTTACAATTCTCGGTTAAGTAATCAATTAAATATATTTATTGTAAAGAAAGGTAGTTTTACATAATGTAGATAACTTCTGAAATAAATTACATTTCTAACAGACTTACACTATAACAGTATATTTTCTGATATAGATAAAAGGTTTTGCAAATATTTTAACAATGTTCGTGTATTTAAAAATGTGTTTGGGGGCCGCAAAATATCCAATGGCGGGCCGCATGCGGCCCGCGGACCGTAATTTGCCCACCCCTGCTCTAGAAAGTAATGATTCTAGTGATGCTTGTATACACTGAACACTAACAATAGGTAAACACGCCAGGATAGGTCACAATTCACCATGTAACTTGTATGGAATTTCAATAGGTAACAATTAACATCATCACCGACCAAATCTACAACAACATTTTCTCTAATATTTCAGAGAATCACCTTAATTAAATGCTTCTTCTTCTTCTTTTGTTCACTAATAATGTCTATATCTGCAGTGTTGTTTCTGGTATAAATTGAACGGTATTTTCCATTTTTTGCTTCTATACCATAGAGTTTAACATTCATAGGTGTATCAGAAGGTCGCTAATTGCACCTTAATGTGTCATAGTTTGCACATTCTTGAAGGATATTCTCTGAAGATTGGCTGCCTTGCCCACATGTACACTTTGCTGGCGTGCCCATGTCAAATGTTGTATACATATGGCTGTTTAGTCTATAGTGTCCAGTTCTAAGTCGAAATACGATCTGACCATATATTCACAGCCAAGTCATTATCTCTCATAAATCCCGCATGACTAATGAAAAACCTCATGACTACTGACAAAACTCATGACTACTGACAAAACACATGACTACTGACAAAACTCATGACTACTGACAAACCTCATGACTACTGACAAAACTCATGACTACTAACAAAAGTATCATTTCCGTCTCACATTCTTGAACATTCTCTCTATACTAAAACTGTAACACATTCTGTTTCTGAACATAACGGTTCAAAATGTCTGCTATTTCGTTGAGAGGGGCAGAATGCATTTGGGGT